>JAHIAM010011191.1:0-46692 GCA_021605205.1 Aegilops longissima
TTGGTGCGGTCGAACTGTTTTTAATCGAAATTTGACTCACCTTCAAACGATTTTAAAAATGAATGTATATCATAAAATCAACAAATTCTCCGCATAAAAAATTAATGTAATTTAAAATCTCGAAATAAAAAAAGATATTTGAAACTAATTGCGGTTTGATGTGTTTTAAAATGTACACCATTTCTCATTCTTGATGGGCCATTTTTCGGCCACCAAATAAGCTCTCTCGTCTTGAAAGATTTGCAGCCAGGCACTGACAAAGCGACTTACTTGGCAAATCACAAAAAAACTGGTGTGGCGTGGACCCGCTTCAGCCTTCCACGTACATTACTCTTCGATGGAAGTCGTTCCTTGACCATTGACCACGCTTGAGAGAGCACCAGCGGTGGGCGACAGCGAGCCTAGGAAGGGGACGACGAGCAGGAAAACAGCAGCGGTGAAGCCCGCGAGAGAGAATCTGAGGTTCACTTGGTTCGGCTGCGGTGTGAGGCTGCGATGCACTGAGACTGCTAGCGGTGGGAATAGTAGAGGCGGTGAGGCCTCCACGGCAACTGACCGACCCGGAGGCGGAGCATGCGGCCGACCGGCGCTGCTTTGGTAGCTGGAGCAAGAAGACGGAGGTTGAAGAAGCACTCGGCCGTTGGATGGACATCGTACGGTCTCTGGAGCTAGAATCGTTCATATTGACTAAGTTGACAAAGCCCTTCGTCCCGTCAACTTAGTAGGCCCTAAGTCAGACTCCCACCAAGGTGGGTCCCGGCTAGCCGGGGAGTATTCATTTTTGTGCGTAATAAGGAGGCACTTCGGTGGGTCGAGCTAACAGTGAGGAAACGTTTTTCCTCGAAATCGGTGGCCCGTCGGTGGGTCCCAGCGATCGAGGGCAAACATTTTTTGCAAAATCGGTGGCCCATCCGGTGGGTCCCTCTGTCGATTGGAGGAATCATTATTTTCCGCGTAATAAGGAGGCACTTACTTCTGCGGCCGTGGACCCGTTGAGACTCTCCGCGCGTATACTTCGATGGAAATCGTTCCTTGACCACGTTGACCTCGCCGCGTTACTTGCATGCATGCGTCCATGGGCGTGGTGCGTCCCCACTCGACCTCTCACGTCAGTCATCTTCGATGTCTCGGTTGTTGACCATGTTGACCACCGTGCGGCGCCAATTGGAGCGACCGGAGATGAGGAAGGCAGGCGGTGGAGTCGCGGATGGAAGGTGGGAAACTTCTTGGTTGGTCTTGGCGCACGGCGGTGGTGCCGCCACGGAGAGCAAGAAGAGAGGTTGAAAAGAGCAGGCTGTTGGATTAACATCCAACAATCCGTTGCTAGAATCATTTGTTGATTAAGTTGAAAAAGCCGTGCGTACCGTCTTCTTAGTAGGCCCACAAGTCGTCACCGTCGGCGGGTCCCGGCTATCAGCAGGATGAATATTTTTTGCAAAACAAGGAGGCACTTCCTTTCATGCGAAGATACAGCCGGTGGGTCCCAGGCTGTCAGGTGGAGAAACATTTTTTCAGCAATAAGGAGGAACTTTCCTTGCGTGCGACCATGGACCTCGTGGGTCCCGGCCGTCGAGCTCTCCGATCTGATCCTCTTCGATGACTCGTTTGTTGACCACGCTGCACGAGCGGCGAGGCGGTGGGCACAGCGAGGCCCAGGACGGAATGACTCGGAGATGGGAAAGCAGGTGAGTGGAGTCGCAGATTGAGAGGAGGAGAAGGGTTATAACTGGTTCTCTTGCGGCTGGGCTGTAGTCTATGGAGAATAACGGGAGGTGTCGAGGGTGGAGGGATAGCCTTGTCGGCGGTGGGGTAGCGCTTCATAGTGATGCGTTCTAAGCGAGCCGCTACGCGGAGGCGGACCAAGCGGTCTGGCGGCTGGAGGAAAAGGCGAGATATTGAAGGTGCATGCGGCCGTTGGATATAAATCCAATGGCTGTGGATGACACAATCATTTGTTGACCAAGTTGACAACACCTGCGTGAACTTGACCTATTGGCCCACATGTCAGCTGCAAAATGTGGCATATATTTAACCCATATTTTCTAGAATGTACAGTCCATTTGCTGGGTTGGGTGAACAAATAATTTAGCGTCAATCAGGCCCATTTATATTTTCTAAAAATCGAGCCCATTTGCACTTCCTTGAAATAGATGTATTAGGTGGGCTCGTTATATATAATGTTATGTTAGAAGGAGCAATTAATATCAAAGAATAAACGGAGGCACATTATATATATATATATATATATATATATATATATATATATATATATATATATATATATAATAAGAAATTAGCGAGTTATTGCTCAAAATAAAAATAGGCGTTATTATTAAATTGGTCCTTAAAATCTTATAGCTTTTATGCATAATCACCAGGATTTTCCTTGCGTGTGAGTCAAAAACAACCAGGATTTTCCTGCCAACTTCGTTAAACATTTACTTTTATAAGTTAATAACCGTGGGATGTTTTTATAAGTCTCTATAAAATATACAATAATAGTAATAATATAAATATATATAATGTGGTTAGAAGGAAAACATAAATTGGACACATCATTACTTTTATAAGAGACCTGCGTTTTATACCCCACGGTAGGCATACTAACAAGTTCACACACAATACAACAGAAAAGGTAAACATTCATATCAAACTCAGGTTCACGGGACACGTTCATATTCATAGCCAACATTCACTATCAACAACTCAAAAGATTCATATATACACAAGCTAGCATATCTATGCATCCAAATGATTGATAGATCACCGACAATATTCATACATAATTCACAAAAGATTCAGATATACACATGTTTAGTATGTTTATGCATCCAAATGATTGAGATCACAACCAATATGATCCATGGAGAACTTTAATTACCTAGGGTGCAGTGGTAAATTGGTGTTCAATCGGAGTACTTCTTGCTAAAATTAGTTCTTGTCGAGTAAACTTTCGAGTACATAAGAGCCTTCGACAATCTGAACTTTGCTTGTAGGTTTATCCTCAAATAGTGGCCTCGTGCGAGGGAGGTTTGAGCAACTTGGCCACTACTTTCATCCAACTAGTTCTTGGCTCATCTTGGTCTATATCTGCAAAATTCTACATTCGAGGAGAAAGGAGGCGGTTGAAAAATGAACCACCCAAATTTTTGTGCAGTTCAATGAAATGGAGCATCCTTGGCGTGAGACTGATTAAGTGCCGGATGAATATCGCGTCAACCAACATGCAGAATCTTTAGACTCCATGCCATATAGTTAGCTACCATATGTGCCGATAACCAAAAGGCACAAGTTGGGACCAAAAGCTGGCTTTTTCGGGCTATGACCAAGCAATATTTTGGCGTTCACTCTCCTAATACTTGGAGTTTGACAATTGGTTGGCCTTGGTTGATACTCGAATGAATATAGGCACTTCTTGTCAACATCGATGCTTATGCGAGTGAACTTTGGAGTACATAGCAGCAGCATAAGTACATGTCCATCGATCATTTTGTGATTCTCTGAAATCACCCGATGTAATGATTTGCTGCGAGTTCAGGCTCCAAATTACTCCTTTATGAAATCGGCAAGCAGTAGCACAATACCAAATTACCAATACATATGCGAGCACAATAATCGGATAAAGACCAGTACCAACTGTGTGAGGTAGCATATCAATTACTATTTCCTTTGGAAGGCGAGATAAATAGCGGTGACGGAAAAAGCGGAGATTAGCGGTGACAGGGAAAAAGACGAGCTATCGAGGCAATGAAGCACCCAAAGTTTTTGTGCAGTTCCACCAAAATCGAGCATCCTGTTGGCACATATATTGAGAGAGTGAGATTATTGTAATAGTGGGACTAGTTGATGAAACATACACTAACAAATAGAAGCACCCTCATTATCTTAATGGGTAAAGTTAGCAACATAGTAGTCTTGCTTAAAGAGAGGTATTAGTTTATTTAATGGTGCCAATTAGCTCAACTCAACACTCAAAGCATTGCCATTTATCATAGGTTGCAAAACTTAACGTGCAAAGATAAAGGAGTTTCTCATGATGATGTACGATACAAATAGAGATGACTGACAACTAATATGGATGAAGGCCTTAGGCCCATACCAACTGAGAAAAAAGCTTATTCATGTAGTCCCATAAGAGATGATAAAGCACTCACTTGAATCACACAATAGTATATATTTTGTGCACTTCAAATGTATGGTTGAAATCACTCTTGTTTACGATCTGAGATTATATCGAAAGATTATCAAGAACTTCCAGCGAGTTAAAGCACTTGCTGGGATACGAGTTCATTGTATTGTCTTGTGTAGTTCCACTAAAATGTATGATTGGCACAACATGATCCTTGTTTGCACAAGTAGGAACAAATGAAACCTTCATTAGCTTAGTGAGAAAGGATAGGAAGACATTAGCATATTACTCAAGCAGTAGCATCAAATTCATGATGGACAATCGCAAAACATTGCCTCATTGAACCAATGGCAATAAATTGACATGCAAAACAATAGCACTATTATGTCATGACACTAATAATATTCCCTCCTGCTCCACCACATGATTCACCTCCATAGACAAACATACACGTACATGATTCAGCATAGGGTCCTACTAAAGATTTGTTTAACTCCAACAGGAAAATTAGGCATTAATAAATTAGTGGTACTTAAGTACTCCTAATTAATTAAGTGAGACAGCGAGAAGTGGAAGGGCTCACGGAGGATGCGTCTCACATGTAAGGTAGTCATTCGGAGCCCTTGAATAGCCTCGTGAGGCCTCAGCTTCAACAAGATCGCCTTGGCACTGTTTATTCTTCTTCTTCCTCTTCATGCTCTGTTTCTCTTTCTCCTCACAGTTGGTGAAACCAAGTACATGATTGGCCTTCTAATTCAGAATTGGTTTTGTCGGTGAGTACAAGTGTACTAGTAAAAACAGCATTATTTTCTCATGGCAGTGGAAAATAGAGATGAACACATGCATTAAATATCATTCTTACCTAAAGGAAGGTTATGGCGCCAATATGGATGATGAGGATTGGAACACAGATCTCCTTTGTGCAGTTCCACCAAAATGAACCAACTGTTCCATTCGACATTCGAGTTAAACAACACAAAGTCACTTCTTTTAAGAAGAGTTTTGTGCGATGCAAAGGTCACAACAACAACCAGGTGAATTGGATATCCTGTTTGCACAAAAAGGCCTGAGAGAGCAGATCGAGTCTCAAACAATTACAGGCAAAACATTTGGCTAAACTTGTCATAGCTTATAACGATTGGCATGGCTTCATTTTACCGAGGACATTAGATTAAGAACAGCTAAGGCTGCGTTAGGTTCACAGGTTTGGTGCAGGATTTTATTGGAACACAATTCTCTGGTATTCTTTCCCTTCAACCGTTGAACACGGAAAGGTGAATAGTGTTTCATAGGAAAGCTGGTATGGTAATCTTGATTCCATAGGATTAGAAACATCCACGCTGCTCATTTTTTGGGCGGAAGCCAGTGACGCTTCGCTGCCATCACGTTAGACAATTGCTGTGTTGTGTTGCGGAATAAAAAAATCAACCTATGTGTGATGCGTGAGGTGAGGACAAGAGTAGTCCTTTATGCACTGAATAAACAAATAGCATCTCATCTTAAGCATGCTACTCTAAAAAAATCTAACATTTAAGTAGTCCATCCGAACACATTCTCTTGAGGTTTCCTCCGGTTCGCTGTTCCATAGTTTTATACCTACATTCCTTTCCTATTCCTCTATTTTCATCAAGACCTATGTTTTACGCCTATTTCGAAAGAGCCTAAATATTTGGTATAAGGGCATGGGGCGATGGGTGCACTAGCAGTCCAACATATGCACGTAGCAGGGCATAAAGTGGTGATTCATAGTTTGTTGCCCGAAACAAACATCCAAAAAATATCTGGTTGGTCCCATTTTCCTCTAGCCACCTACTCCTATTGTGGATAGCAAATCTAGTCTGGTCATACCCTTTGTGTACAGCGTTACCCTATATTTCCTTTAGACCAAGAGACGGTTGGATGACAGTCTGTGTACTACTTTCACCCCCTTTCTTCCTGTTTTGTACCAAGTCCGATGTACATACTAAATTCCCCACCCACTTTATTTCTTGTTTAGACAAGCTCACCATCAAAGGTACTTGTCATCAAAATGGATGTGTCTAAGTAAAATACATCTAGATACATCCATTCCAACTAACAAGTATTTTTGAGACGGAGAAATAGATTGACTCCATGATAGCTTTACCTCTAACAATGAAGAAAAAAATGTGACGTTGGACCATCCAATCGAGAGGGCTGAGGTGAAAATGATGCAGCGGCATCGCGAGCGGTAGAGCTAAAGCGGTTTGAGCGAATTATACACAAAGGTCGTCGGGATGTGGATGGAAATTAGGCGGGAGGGCCGGATCCGCCCGAGCAACGAAGGGATCAGAGGACCTCCCGCGCGATTACTCGGCGAAGAATAACGATGCGGTAGCGAGTGCGGTCTCCTCCCTCGCTTTATCGGCAGCCTCGCAAATGCCCCTCCTCCCTTCACCGTACGGAGGGGATCGTCGGAGATATCACCAGCGGTGAGGATAGAAAGCAGTGTTTTTGAAGGGAGAAAAGCGGTGTTACTACCCCTATCTTGTTTAGATCTGGAGAGGATGAAAGTGTGTGAATAGAACAACCCTAGAAAACAAGCAGGAAGCTCTATATATATCTAGTAGTGAGTAGATTTCCTTTTCACTCCATCAAAACAATCGTTTAAAATTGTACTACTACATGCCAGTTGCAGTTTTTTAGTTGTTGATTGTTTTTGAGATATGCTACCGCTTTTCCAAGTAGTTCTATGGTGTGCGGGTGGCACTTTGTATCGTTCAAATGCTAGTACTACAAGTCCCTCCATTAAATGAACAACACCCCTCGTAAAATTGTGAACAAGCCCTGGCTAAAATTAAGCGGAAGCGTGGGTTGCCCCAACATACATTATTATTTATATTTTCTACTCCTCCATTCCTAAATATAAGTCTTTTTTATTAGCCACACTTAAGACAAGAATTTTTTTATTAGTGATGAACCCCACATGTCATAGACACAAAAAGTTGTAGTAAGATTCCCTTAAATGAGCAAAGTATGTCTAACAATTTGAGCAACTGGAATTTGAGCAGAGTGTGGCAAGTGTGGGAAAAATAATGTGGCAACATAAGACAAACATAGTCACAATCCAAACAGCCCCGTAATTTTTTGTGACATGCATGAAAATTTAGTTAGTTAAATTTATAGTCAAGAATTTGGCAAGGTGCATCAAATCAACACATGCAAGTATCAAAAGGAAGAATCACGACATGCATGCATGCGTTAACCTCCTCCGTTTCCAAATATAAGTCTTTTAGAGAGATTGCAACAAGTGACTACATACATACGAACGAATATGTCTACACAAATAAATAGCCCATTTAAAATGTGTAAAAAGACTTATATATCGAGTGGATTGCTTTGATGTATCACATCAATTCGATACAAGACCAGAAATTTGATTACTACAACGCCCTCTCCCTCATGGATGAAATCTGGTGTATACTGCACACACCTTTAGCTGCATGACAGGTGGGCCAACCACTGTTGGGCCCACCTGCATAAAGCGCTAAGCGAGGGCGATAAGTGAGAGGCTTTAACTTCTAGCTATCCCTCCGCATACGGTGGGCGGACATGCAGCAGTGGATTAAATCGTAGTAATAGAATAACATCATTGTTCGTCTTCTCGAAGGCGAAGAAACAGCGCAACCTCGAGCGTGGCGATTCACTGAGCGCTCGTTCGTGTGGTTGTTCAGAACGTATACTAGTCGGGCTCTTGCATGAGACAAAATTACTGTTGTTTAACAATTAAACTCCATCATCCATTGGTTGATACTCATTACGCATGAGTCCACAGCGCTTAACATTTTCTCCTAGGGTACTAATGTTTGTTTGCTAATTAATAGCATTGCATGCAATGAACTAGCCATTGCAAGTCATTAAAAGCTTTACACACCTCTCATCTCTTATTGGTTGATAATAGCAAGAAACAAGAAACAAGGTAGAAGTTAGTGCACCGCTCCTAAGTGTTTTAGGTTCATTTGGTTTTCGTAAGATGACTTACACACCTAGGCAGAGGGAGTAGTAGAGCCTCATAACCCGGAAAGGAGTATTTGCCTTTCTAGAGATTTCAACAAGTGACTAGAACTACACCGTGTGCAGTACTCCCTCCCTTCAGTTTATAGAGGCTCAAATCTCAAATCTCATGAACCAAAGGCATTTTGCGATTGGAAGAATGTATCTCATGCTTTACAAAACTACCCTAATTAAACTCATGCATTAATTAAGTAGTTCTCTCTGTTTTCCTCTCCAGCAGGTACGCATTGTGCAATATTGAGCACTCCTATGTGACTAATGCTCTATCTACATAAGGGACATTTCAAAACATGTGTAGGAACCATGCCATCCACCAAATCCACAGCGAGGTGCCTACAGTCCCAGAGACTCTGTCACCCGGTGTGGCAAGTCACCCCGTCATATCACAAAACCCACGCACCTTTACAGTGGTAAGGTGGCCTCCAAGTTGAATTGGCCAGAAGCAACTTCCATCATTTCTTTGAGAGCCTTTCGTTTAAGCCCTTTCTTCCCTTTCTTGAAGAAACCTCACTCGAACTACTCACTTCTTCCATTTTCTTACTCTGCGATGAAGGAAAGGTGGGAAAATCGATTGCCTGCTATATTTTCATTCCAATAATCTTCTTTTTAAGACACACGGCCGATTCTCACATCCTATTCTTTCCCGTTTTCATTCGTATTGTAGTTTCCTTTTGATTGCTTTTTGTTTGTCAGTTCATTGATGGATCACCAGAGAACTAGGCAAAGAGTTGCCATGGACAACCCTTCTAGAATGGCGATCTTGAGAGCAAAACCAGACCAGAAATGAGTTGACCATGTTGGTAGGCCAACCCATGGAATGAAGAACTCCAGAGCAAGCACTTGGCCAAGGAGTTAAGGGCGTTGGGCGGACGAACTCCTCAAAAGAGTTGGAAGAAACGACCAAAATTTAGGGCCCCATGGTGCCTACGGGAACTCTGGTTGCCACCTATGTGAGGCTCAAGACCGAGTTTGAGGAGATAGTCGCCCGTTGAGAAGCAGTATTCCCCGGCAAGGTGATGGCCCCCATCGAGGAGACGAGGATATGCCCGGGAGGATGAGATCCCAGTGAGCTGCACAAGGTAAAAATAATGGCTTATTACCATAGTTGTGGTTTTGATTATTTGCAATGTGCTTGCTAATATGTTAGGGTTGTCACGGTGCGGTGGGCGTCCTTGATGATTCGATGTGGCCCGTCCTGTTGGCATCGCCGAGATCGATTCGATGCGCTGTCCATCCTGTGGACATCGCCCTAGAGATCGATTCGATGTATGATCGATCTGTGGACATCGCCCGAAATCGATTCCCATGCCCTTTGTCCGTCTTTGTGGTCATTGCCGAGAGATCGATGACAAGAAATAGTTGGTCGCTAATCCTTGAGGTAGTTTGCATTGCTGTGTTTAATTACGAGCGATCGTGTTATCAAACCATCTTAGGGCTAGTGCACCTTTATCTTGTGTGGGCGGATCTTGCTACTTTTGTTTGATAGTGAATCATCGATGAATCATGCGAACCCTCTCCGAGTTATGAAATAGATGTATCCTCACCAGCTTTTGATGTAATATGGCATGCTTAGATGTAAGTTTGAACTGTTTATCATATCAGCGGGGCTTGTTTGATGATTCTTGGTGTTAGTAGGCTAGCTCTTGTCACGAGCTATAGTACTTGCAACTCACCAAAGAGAAAGCGTTGGGTGATGAGCTCGTGAATGCGCTTATACTTATCCCTCGTCGATCGACCAATAGCCCTAGCTCCTAAAATTGTAAATTAGCGATCGATCAGACAATAGTCGACATACATTCAGGCCTCATTTGGTTCATAGGGTAGGAAAATCGTAGCAAAAGAAATGGGAAACGTGCAACACAAAATCATAGCAGTCTGAGAGCGTACTCCCTCCGTTCCAAAATAGATGACCTAGGCGGGCTAGTTTGGCCTAGTGGGTTCGGTGATATGGCGTGATGCAGTGTCGTCCGGTCTTCGTGTAGCAGTATTGCTGGTCGATGTAAGTTTTCTTGAAGAAGCGAATTCAGCGAAGTCATGATGGTTCCCGTCCGAACAACTTACTTAGGTGGAAAGGTTGGGCCTGCGATAGGACCGGGTGACTAGGATAATTTTGTGCATGGCAGGTGGACCAGGATGGTCGATGTCCCATGTCAATGAAAGTATTCTTTCCGATATAGAGACGAGCAAGTATTCATTGTTTATTTTGGCTATTGTCTCCTTTATTACGATGGAGGAGTGTGAAACCACTGACAGCCAGTGAACTTGGCATGTGCTGCCTCCTTCCTCATGTAATGCCAATTTAGCTTTTTCTCACTTTCTCTATCTATTCCTCTCAAATGATTTTACCTTTCTTTTAAGACATAATTGTATTTATGCCTTTTTTTAAATTATTATTTTTATACCTAGAACGCGTGTGAGAGGCTCTTGCCGAGCCTCCTTGACTTTGTCAATGCCTCTCTCCTCCCATAAGAATTACTACTTGCTATGCATGCATGCGGTGGCGGTGGCGTCTTGAGGTGCAGGCGGTGAGGCAGACTCCGGGCGGTCAGGACTCCGGCCTTGATTTTGGTTTTTCTGATATTTCTTTCTCCATTGTGGGTAGGCTGCGTGGGTAAGAACAGTGATGAGGCACATCGTACTTTTTGGTAGTCAACCCAGGACAAATCACGGAGCTATCTCGCTGAGCGGTGACAGTATAATCACCATATCTGATATACAATGATCAAGTGAGCTATCAAGACAAGTTCGGTGACCGTAAATGCATTTTACCGATAATAAATGACCAGTTGAAGGGGAATCAAATTTGCTTCATCTTACATCCTTGAGCTCTTGACAAATAATACACTATCTGGTTGTCCGGCCCCTCCACGGAAACTCCTGGCGTCGTTCATGCCACAGCACACTAACCGGTAAGCGGTGATGGCATCGTGTATGAGTTCCTCGCCGCATACGACCCTTTTACAAAATGGTAGGGAAGCGATGGCATCGCCATGCCGAGTTCATAGCAGCTCGCGACCTCACAACTATGTGGGAGGAATTTGAAGATGCCAAGGCCGAATAGGCGGTAGGCAAAAAGAGCTGACCAAAATACGGAGAGGGCGGAAAAGTCATAAAGCACTCAAGAAAAGAGGCCTACATACACTTGAGAAAGAAAGGGCCTTGGCGCTACTACGGAGGTCGGCGGAGATCCAAGCACGCGATTAAGGGGTGTCGCCGACCAAAGGCAGGAAGGAGAGCGGCGTCGGCCAACATGTGAAGTAGTAGTACTAGTAGTTGGTGTGTTATTATGCATTAATGAGAATGCGAGCATGTACCAATACTACTAGTTACTCTGTAGTTTTGAAACAAATTACGATTCATTAGCCTAGACTAAATGGAAAAATTCCTATCCTAAGCATCAAATGGCATCTCTTTCTCTATAGGAATTGAGATGCATGTCATCTCACTTCCTATGATTTTCATATTCCTATCCTATGAGCGAAAGGCCTCTGTTGGAGTAACTCTTGTAGCTAATGATCTTCTTGCTGACATAGTTTTCTTCAAGAAGCGAATTCAACGAAGTTATGATGGTTCCTTCGTCTAGCAACTTCAAAGTGGGAAGTGGGCCTGTGATTTGACGGCTCATTAGTCATTGTTACTGCGGTTGCGGCGACCTGGGTGACTCTCCTTGGAGTTCTGCGTGCATGGCGAGTGGACCCGGATGGTCGGCGTCCCACATGTTGGCGAATGGAAGTATTCTTTCCGATATCGAGGAGCAAGGAAACGCGTGGTATAGTATCACGCTGATTGGTTACTTAAAAAATAGTATCACTTGCCGATTTATAATTATTTTTATTTACGATGAATGCTAGCGTTTCAACTCTTACGATGAAGGGTGCCAACACGTACGTGCTGGATGTCCCTACGTCGGTGAAAGGAGTGGGACATGAATAGCGTGGTAGACCCGGTAGTAAAAAAACAGCGTGGTAGGCGTCTCCACTTCTTCCATACGGGTGGAGACCCTGCGTAGTAGTACTTTGTGGTATGAGCGATACAAAGTGCGACCTAGAGAAAGAAAAGCTCGCTAGTTGGAAGGTCTCGGGGCATACGTAAACAAATATAAAAAGTTAATATGTGCCTCCAACTAATATAGTAGTAGTAGAGTACTTAACACGTGCTCCATAACATCACCGTGCATTGCACGTACAACATTAGTGGTAGTACATAGTGAAGACAAATGCCGTAAGAGTTCCTTCTCGACCTACTTTTGGGTGTTTGGTAGAGTGTATGGAGGGTGCATGAGTCCACACTAGTTTAGCACAAATACACTAGAAGCATGCATGAAGAGGGGTGTTGAGTTGAGCATGCATGAAGAGGAACAACTATCTTTGAGAAGAGCGCAACCAAACACACCCTATGCCACGCATGTTCATACCATTTGTGCCTTTCTACTTCACTTCTTTGCTACATTACAGGTTGTCGTCCACTCCAGGTACATGTCCGTCGTAGTTCGATCCCGTGTTCTTCATATAGATGGAGCGATCCTTGCATAACACGTGCACTTGATGCTAGATGTCTCGCGTGTTGGCAAAAGGATGAACAAAGCTCGTAAAAAAATAGAGTGGAAGAACATAGATTCCGGACGACGAGAAGGAGCAAGGAACCTCGTGGTGGGCGTCGCACTCATAATATTTAATATTATTCAGCGATATAAAATTAACCAATCATCTCCACGTTAATTTGAAGTATGAAACATGGCAGTGTAGTTACATCATACTAGTACATGGCTAACGCTATCACCATATTTCTTGGCTTCGTGCGACACCTATCTCTAGTAATCCGCAGCACATGTCGCTTCTCCCTCCTCGTCTCTATCAAAGTCACGGCGGGCTGGCGTTTACGCCGTCTATTGAGGTCGGTTAACTATCACATGTTAGCGACATGCCAATAGCATTCTAAAAAATTCCTTTTCGTTCGTTTTCAAAAAGAAAAAATCCTTTCACGTAGGAATTTGCACATGTGCTTTGAGCAACTTGCATGTCCTATCTGCTCTGTTTGATACTCTAACAGCTAGAGGTTAGACTAACTCATGACTAACCCTGAACTAAGCTGTAGCCAAAGGGTGTTTGGGTGACAGGGTTAGATTGACAATAAATGCACTTCATGGAGAGAGAAAGTGATTTTCAGTGGTCCCAATGAGAACTATCTCTAGTTAGCACCTCTTGGGTGGGATAGTTTTTTGGTGGGTTGATTGCAACTTGCTCCAATTTAAACCCTCATGCTTGGATACTTTAGGGCTATTTGAGCTAACTCTCAAACTAACTCTAACCCATGGATCCAAGCAGGGCCTATGGCCATCTCGTGGAGTAGTCGCGTGCACCAGGCGGCACTCTCTCGGCCGTCGCGCCACTTCAAAGCAGGCCCGGTGAGAGGTCGCCTCCGCTCTGCCGGGCATTAATCTGACCTTGGCGCGCTCGAGGCGGCAATGACCGTTTCATGTGGGAAGCGCCTTCAAGGAGTATAGGTTTTGAACCGTTTGGTGTAATCTTGGTAGTTTGCAAAACTACTCAATTATTACACTCCTTTCCTAGAAATTGTGGTAAAAGCGTTACTCCACAGCCGCTTCCTTCTCTTCCTCTTCCACTGCGCGCCGTCGCGGGAAGCGACCGATCAACCCTTATATAGGGTGCTAGCACAAAAGATGCATGCATGACCACTAAAATTTCCATATTAAAGGCCGCTCCGGTGAAGTATGGCGTATGTTGTTACCTTCAGCGGCCCATAGCTGCAGGCGGCGGTGACGGAGAAGAAGGCGGGGAGGGAATGAATGCAGCTACTGTTTGGGTTCACCTTCGGCTTAAATAAATGTGCAGCATCCGTGTACCGCGGGTGCACAAATTGTAACATATGTATGCAGCAAGTGGGCGTCACGTAACTGGTGTGTGTGTGAGAGAGATTACGAGGCGAGTGCATGTGTGCGACTCTACTCTTGGGACATGTACTCAACCTTTTGCATCGGGATATAAGTATAATGGTATTTACTTTAGCTAGTGATTTCGTGGCCATGTTAGCGTGGTTGTGTCAAAAAATGTCACTTCCTACTCGTGATTTGCGTTATATAATTACAAGCAAGATTCGTGCATTGCGCGGACATCAATATGCATTTTTACAAACACCTGTTGTGATTGATCCATGGGGAGTAATCCCATGTGTAAAAACTAATGATATCTCGAGAATTTTATCGGAAAACTGGTATCTAGAATGTCATCGAAAAATGAAAGATGAGAGATAAGGCGAGGAGGTGGGCGTGGTGGTGGCCAGGTGGTCGGAATGGGCGGAGGCATGGGATGGGCGGGCGCGGCCGTGCTGGCCAGCCACCATGCATGCTAGATATTCAAGAGACTTATTCCTTTTTAATTGCTGAGCAATGAGGTTGCTGGAGATAATGATGTGAGAGGTGCGGGTATCTTTTGTAAAATTATCATAGTTTGCTTTCTATCCTCAGATATAGATCATTGATCGTATTACAAGATGGCAGGCACACCATCACGCCAACTCATTTTTTTATAAAGTCAGGGATGATAAGTTTGCTGACTACTAAAGTAAAGTGGAATTTGTCCATGTTATGCAAGTAAATAAAGTGATTGTTTATCATCTGGTAAGGTTGGATGAAGGTGGTAGGAACAAATGCTCCGCCTAGAGCATGTGTGTGTGAGATGGAGTCTTAGTGTGTGTGTGTGGGGGTGTGTGTGTGAGAGAGAGAGAGGAGAGAGAGAGATGGAGTCTTAGTTTGTGTGTGTGAGAGAGAGATGGAGTCTTAGTGTGTGTGTGTGGGGGGGGGGGTGTGCGTGCATGCGTGCGTGTGTGTGTGTGTGTGTGTTTGTGTGTGTGAGAGAGAGATGGAGTCTTAGGTGTGTGTGGGGTGCGTGCATGCGTGTGTGTGTGTGCGTGTCCTCTGTGGATGTAATTTAAGTGTGCATGGCTTCATCATAGAGGTGATGTGTATGGAGAGACCAGCGATGGGGTGCGAGAGAAAATGCCCGTAGAGAGAAGAGAAGGTGTGTGCGCGTGAGAAGGTCGACATTGAAGAGCGTGTTTGTTAGAGACACCGAGGAAGACTACTATATATCGATGGTGCATGTGGTAGAATTAAACAAAGGATGGTCTTATTGGTTTGGGGATATAGGGGAAGAGTGAGGCGGGGGTAGCTAGAAGGAGATTGTTAAGTGTGAGTGTGTGTTTTACCCATCCGGTGGAAGTTATGTGCACAAAGAGGAGAAGCGATTCGATGTGGCGTTAGGATTGAGGTAATTAACTACATATGGAGACATAGAGACCTTGAGCGTGCATGTGTGAGAGGTATACATGTATCGTGGGATGTGTGTGTGTTGCACACATGATGAGATAAAAGAAAGAAGACATAAGTCATAAGATCAGCGACATGGGAGAGCGGATCGGTATGACAATATGCATGCATGTGAGAATGCAGGGAAGGCCGACAATTGAGCATGTGTTTTGTCTTTAAGAATAGTGGCGTGGGCTGGAGCATGCATCTATCTATGGTAGCGAGGAGGTGAGGCGCAGCGATTGTGCAAAGACCAACCTATAAATGCATATGTATGAGAGACATATATAGTGTGGGTGATAGGAAGCAAGACTCGTCGAGAAAAGAAATGTTGATGGAGAAACTACAGATAGATCTGAGAGATGGAGATGCTAGCTAGAGGACATCCGCTAGTTTGGGTGTTGGAGATGACCGTCGAATTGGTTCAAAGGGTGAAGTTATATATGTGTGTGAGGGCACTTGACTGCATGTAGAGAGAAACATATGTAGTGTGGTGATAGGAATCAAGAGTGAGGAGAAAGAAGGTTGATGGAGAAGCAGATAAATAGAAGATAAAGATGCTAGCTAGTGTGCGTTAGAGATAGGAGTCAGTGGATCGGAAGGCTGGGTTATGTGTGTGGGTGTGAGAGAGATAGAGAGGGTGCATGTGAGTCACATACAAACAGATATCAGAGAGAAATGAGATCGAGGAGGCGAGTTTTGTGTGAGAGAAAGATATTTCTGCAGAGAGTGATAGCTAGAGACATATGAGGGCATAAGATATCTCTAGGGAGAGAGGGTGTGTGTGGCGACATACAAGAGAACAATGGAGAAATATGAGACCACAGGAGATAGAGTTTGTGTTTGTGTGTGAGAAAGAGATATTGAAGAGGAAGAGTCGTAGGTTCTCATATCTAAGGAGAAGCGACATCTCATGTAGGGGTGTCAAGTGGCACACATGGGAATAGTAGAGAAATGAGACCCGGAGACAAAGTTTTGTGTTTGTGTGAGAAAGAGATTCCACATGGAGAATCATAGTTAGAGACACATAGAGGGAAGATATACTTAGAGAGAGATAGAGTGATGAAGGTCGAGGAGAGATGCGTCGATTATGTTCTGAAGATAAAAGATCATTGTCGACATATAGGTATACGAGAGATACTTGAGAGGCGATGAACACGTATAGGTCGAGAGAGATAGTCCTATATAAGCATGAGTGATAGCTATAGACAAATATCTGGATTAAAGGGATTCAAATATTTAAGCTGGAGATCACGACATCGATAATATCATAACAAAATTGGTGTATCAAACATGCATATTCATTTGAATTTGGGCACCGTGTAATGTTATATAGTTTATCAATATTGGTGATCCATAGATTCTTCAATTACAAACAATGCATGGTTTATATGCAATTAATGTCTAAACAGGATTACACTATATGTTGCGTGTGTGAAACACATTATACATGTTTGAAAGTAAAAAAACCATGAAACACACATTAATTGGAGGCAGTTAGCGAGGAATGCATACATTGGATTTCAACATAAAGTGGTTTCAAATATTTGAAAATCCAAATTGATGGATACAACCTTATGAATCTGAGATCATGCCATTTGTAAACCATATTTATGTATAAATGGTGTTGTGCTTTTGAAAGTATATATAAAAAGATGTATATAGAATGTAATTCCAATTGAAAATGGATCCGCCGAAAAAATAGAA
The DNA here is from genome assembly GCA_021605205.1 of Aegilops longissima. Taxonomy (NCBI): domain Eukaryota; kingdom Viridiplantae; phylum Streptophyta; class Magnoliopsida; order Poales; family Poaceae; genus Aegilops; species Aegilops longissima. The sequence continues at coordinate 17,193 of JAHIAM010011191.1, forward strand.
TACAAGCGGGATTGAATTGAGTTGTTGATTAAGCGTGCACTCTGAAAAATTTGAGCGAAGCGGGGAAAGTCGCGATAACGCTTGAAACCAAAATCTGTGAGATGGAAATCACTCTGCTATCCCTGCCCGCATAAAGCCTATCTGCTGGATTTCTATAGGTTCGATAGGGGTAGGTTTGTAATTTCACCCAAGCGTGACGTAACCCTCTCACCAGTTCATACGGTGGGCGCCAAAACAAGTGTGTCCTCGGCGAAATCGACTCCTCCCGATTCATATTCATACGGTGGGCGCCAAAAACAAACTCTCATCGGCAAATATTGATGTATGCGAGATTACCGTCCTATCCCCAACCGACTAATGTTCTTGTGATGTAGTAGAAATTTGAAGCAGGGGCTAAGTTTGTAAATTTCCTCACATTTGAGACAGCGCGCCATGAATACATGGTTCCCCTTCTCTCTACCTCCCTTTTCCCCATTCATACTCCGTGGGCGCCAACACCCTCTCCACCCACCCTCCTCCGTCAGCATACCCCATCCACCGCCGTCCTCCTCCACCATGCAGATGATACCGATGCCGCCGTCCATTACAAGAGATCGATCTCTCTCATCACATCTTGGACAAGATCCTTGCATCCGTCCTCTCGCTTCATCCCATCGTCCACCTTGCTTGGCGCCGCTCTCTGACCGTCTCGTCCACCACGCCCGCTGCACCTCTACCCTCCTAGATCTGCTTCCCACGCCACGCCATCGCTACCGCACCTTGTCAAATTCTCGGCAGAATCGTGCAGTGCCGCACGAGGCGGTACTCTTTCGTATCTGCTCAACTTATCGCAGCAAGAAAATAGATCGCCCTTTGCTTTACTCGATTTCTTGTCTTGGTTGCAAGTTACCTTTATCCGGTTTGCACCTTGGATCCGCCATGTACGCTCAACACTATACTCCCAATGCTTATGGTTTTCCCTTTTATATTCCACACTAGTTAAATCACGATGGACTAAATTTCAAAATGGGTGGTCGATTTTGAGCTCGCGGAGTTAGCGGTGCGATTGAAGGGCTTAGGTGGTTGTGGGCCTCATGAGCAAAGAAAAATCGGCGGGTGGGGTTAGGGGTGGGGGTGGGGTGGCGGAGGAACCTGTGGTGGGGCGGTGACCGGTGCGGTTGATGCAGTATGGGAAGAATCGAGCGAGGAAGAAGAAGGGTTAGGAGGCGTGGGATCTTCATCCAACACTTTGAAATGGTCGAGACAGGTGGGAGTTGCAATCTTAATGCGCTCAGGTTCATCATAATGGGCAACTAGCAACCAACATTTTATTATCTAAAATCTGCTTGCTCTTCTTTACCATGTTCGATAGAGCTGGCTTATGCGTGATCGATAGGCTTTCAATTACTATGACAATACAACATGTATTTTCAAGCCAGTTCCACTTTCCGATTTATATATAAATGGTTATGGTGTACCTATTATGTACACTATGATGCCTAGTTGCTATGTGCTCTTGTTATCATGGTTTGGCAACTCTCTATCACGATTATATTATGAACCTATCATCTGCGATATCCTTATACGGAGCCTACTTTTTTGTGTACTTGTGCGGATTATATAAATGCACGCACCATATTACACACACAGGCTCTCATAGAATCGGTGATAGCACACAAGTGTTACTGAGCGCCCTATATTAGAATATCATCGCATTACAAAGATAATCTCACAACTATTTATGTTTTCATGGTTCTCGGATATTATCGCAATTCGGTGAATATCAAAATCCGCGCATCGAGAAGAATATTGTGGAACACTGCAATGACTTACAAAATTGGCACCAAGGCATTGAGTGCCATTAGGAACAATGAAACTCATCGCTCCCCACTGTTGATTCTTGTTGAATATCATCCTAATGACTATTCTAACCTCGAGAGTCAAGGCGGATGGCCTATCATGTTCACCCATCAAGGTGCCTGTTCTAATTTGGCAAGGTTTTATTGATTGTGTATCTTGCATATGTTGTCTTGCATTTCTTCTACTTTTTGCACCACCATCCTTAGTTTACTCATCATATAACTCTAGATGCCATGCCCATCCATTATCAATACATATTCCATCGTCATCATACAATGTTTTCCACTCAAATGTTGTTCTTGTGCATCGGACATCAAAAGGAAGAGGGTGATGGCGAACACGAAGGAGCACCGCAAAGTCCTTGAAAAAGCGTGGTGGTCGGAGAAATCAGACAGCGCCCACTTATATGGTTGTACAACGGTGACACAAAACGTAGACCGACTCCGGTAATTGTACCCATACTTCTGGCCACCACTAGCCCCACCACAGGACCTGCACTCCACAAAAGGTATACCGATTTCATTTGCCATAGCACCGGCCGTACCACAGAAAAACCCACTCGGCCAAAAGGTTGAAAAATGAACCACCCAAATTTTTGTGCAGTTCAACTGAAATGGAGCATCCTTGGCGTGCAGGTGATTAAGTGCAGGATGAATATCGCGTCAACCAACATGCTAGAATCTTTAGACTCCATGCCATATAGTTAAGCTACCATATGTGCCGATAACCAAAAGGCACAAGTTGGGACCAAAAGCTGGACGTTTTCTGGCTATGCAAGCAATATTTTGGCGTTCACTCTCCTAATACTTGGAGTTTGACAATTGGTTGGCCTTGGTTGATACTCGAATGAATATAGGCACTTCTTGTCAACATCGATGCTTATGCGAGTGAACTTTGGAGTACATAGCAGCAGCATAAGTACATGTCCATCGATCATTTTGTGATTCTCTGAAATCACCCGATGTAATGATTTGCTGCGAGTTCAGGCTCCAAATTACTCCTTTATGAAATCGGCAAGCAGTAGCACAATACCAAATTACCAATACATATGCGAGCACAATAATCGGATAAAGACCAGTACCAACTGTGTGAGGTAGCATATCAATTACTATTTCCTTTGGAAGGCGAGATAAATAGCGGTGACGGAAAAAGCGGAGATTAGCGGTGACAGGGAAAAAGACGAGCTATCGAGGCAATGAAGCACCCAAAGTTTTTGTGCAGTTCCACCAAAATCGAGCATCCTGTTGGCACATATATTGAGAGAGTGAGATTATTGTAATAGTGGGACTAGTTGATGAAACATACACTAACAAATAGAAGCACCCTCATTATCTTAATGGGTAAAGTTAGCAACATAGTAGTCTTGCTTAAAGAGAGGTATTAGTTTATTTAATGGTGCCAATTAGCTCAACTCAACACTCAAAGCATTGCCATTTATCATAGGTTGCAAAACTTAACGTGCAAAGATAAAGGAGTTTCTCATGATGATGTACGATACAAATAGAGATGACTGACAACTAATATGGATGAAGGCCTTAGGCCCATACCAACTGAGAAAAAAGCTTATTCATGTAGTCCCATAAGAGATGATAAAGCACTCACTTGAATCACACAATAGTATATATTTTGTGCACTTCAAATGTATGGTTGAAATCACTCTTGTTTACGATCTGAGATTATATCGAAAGATTATCAAGAACTTCCAGCGAGTTAAAGCACTTGCTGGGATACGAGTTCATTGTATTGTCTTGTGTAGTTCCACTAAAATGTATGATTGGCACAACATGATCCTTGTTTGCACAAGTAGGAACAAATGAAACCTTCATTAGCTTAGTGAGAAAGGATAGGAAGACATTAGCATATTACTCAAGCAGTAGCATCAAATTCATGATGGACAATCGCAAAACATTGCCTCATTGAACCAATGGCAATAAATTGACATGCAAAACAATAGCACTATTATGTCATGACACTAATAATATTCCCTCCTGCTCCACCACATGATTCACCTCCATAGACAAACATACACGTACATGATTCAGCATAGGGTCCTACTAAAGATTTGTTTAACTCCAACAGGAAAATTAGGCATTAATAAATTAGTGGTACTTAAGTACTCCTAATTAATTAAGTGAGACAGCGAGAAGTGGAAGGGCTCACGGAGGATGCGTCTCACATGTAAGGTAGTCATTCGGAGCCCTTGAATAGCCTCGTGAGGCCTCAGCTTCAACAAGATCGCCTTGGCACTGTTTATTCTTCTTCTTCCTCTTCATGCTCTGTTTCTCTTTCTCCTCACAGTTGGTGAAACCAAGTACATGATTGGCCTTCTAATTCAGAATTGGTTTTGTCGGTGAGTACAAGTGTACTAGTAAAAACAGCATTATTTTCTCATGGCAGTGGAAAATAGAGATGAACACATGCATTAAATATCATTCTTACCTAAAGGAAGGTTATGGCGCCAATATGGATGATGAGGATTGGAACACAGATCTCCTTTGTGCAGTTCCACCAAAATGAACCAACTGTTCCATTCGACATTCGAGTTAAACAACACAAAGTCACTTCTTTTAAGAAGAGTTTTGTGCGATGCAAAGGTCACAACAACAACCAGGTGAATTGGATATCCTGTTTGCACAAAAAGGCCTGAGAGAGCAGATCGAGTCTCAAACAATTACAGGCAAAACATTTGGCTAAACTTGTCATAGCTTATAACGATTGGCATGGCTTCATTTTACCGAGGACATTAGATTAAGAACAGCTAAGGCTGCGTTAGGTTCACAGGTTTGGTGCAGGATTTTATTGGAACACAATTCTCTGGTATTCTTTCCCTTCAACCGTTGAACACGGAAAGGTGAATAGTGTTTCATAGGAAAGCTGGTATGGTAATCTTGATTCCATAGGATTAGAAACATCCACGCTGCTCATTTTTTGGGCGGAAGCCAGTGACGCTTCGCTGCCATCACGTTAGACAATTGCTGTGTTGTGTTGCGGAATAAAAAAATCAACCTATGTGTGATGCGTGAGGTGAGGACAAGAGTAGTCCTTTATGCACTGAATAAACAAATAGCATCTCATCTTAAGCATGCTACTCTAAAAAAATCTAACATTTAAGTAGTCCATCCGAACACATTCTCTTGAGGTTTCCTCCGGTTCGCTGTTCCATAGTTTTATACCTACATTCCTTTCCTATTCCTCTATTTTCATCAAGACCTATGTTTTACGCCTATTTCGAAAGAGCCTAAATATTTGGTATAAGGGCATGGGGCGATGGGTGCACTAGCAGTCCAACATATGCACGTAGCAGGGCATAAAGTGGTGATTCATAGTTTGTTGCCCGAAACAAACATCCAAAAAATATCTGGTTGGTCCCATTTTCCTCTAGCCACCTACTCCTATTGTGGATAGCAAATCTAGTCTGGTCATACCCTTTGTGTACAGCGTTACCCTATATTTCCTTTTTCGACCAAGAGACGGTTGGATGACCGGTCATACTACTCACCCCTTTCCTTCTGTTTGTACCAAGTCCGATGTACATACTAAATTCCCCCACCCACTTTATTTCTTGTTTGACCAAGTACTCCCTCCTTCGGAATTACTTGTCATCAAAATGGATGTGTCTAGAACTAAAATACATCTAGATACATCCATTTCAATGACAATATTTAAAACGGAGAATCAAATCGACTCCATGAAGTAGCTTTACCTCTAACAATAGAAAAAAATATGTGACGTTGGACCATCCGATCGAGAGGGATGAGAGGTGAAAATGATGCACATGTGGCGTAGCAGTGGGGAAGTGAAACTAAAGCGGTTTGAGCGAATATACGAAGGTCGTCGGGATGTGGATAGGTGGGCGGCGGAGGCGGATCCGCCCACGAGCAACGGCGAAGGATCGGAGGACCTCCCACGCGATGCTGACGGAGATAGCAGTGCGGCCAGCGGTGGGTCTCCTCCCTCGCTGTCGGCAACGGCCTAACGCTGCCCTCCTCCCTTCACGGCGGAGGGGATATGTCCGATATATAACCAGCGGTGAGGATAAAAGCCAGTGTTTTTGAAGGAAGAAAGACATTCTTACTACCCCTATCTTGTTTAGATCTACAGAGCGATGAGAGTATGTGAATAGAGCAACCCCTATGCAAAGCAAGCGGAGACTCAAACTATATATAAGTAGTAGAGGTAGTTTTCTTTTCACTCCATCAAAACAATGCGTTTAAAATTGTGTACTACCACCTGCCGGAGTCACGGTTTTTTTAGTTGTTGATTGTTTTTTTATGATAGCTACCCATTTGTTCCAAGTGGTGTTCACAGTGTGCCAGAGGTCGCACTTTGTATCGTTCAAATGCGGTACTACTACAAGTCCCTCCATTAAATGAACAACCAACCCCTCGTAAAGTTGCAGACAAGCCCACGACTAAAATTAAGAGAAAATGTGAGTTGCCCCATTATACATTATTATTTATATTTTCTACTCCTCCGTTCCTAAATATAAGTCTTTTTTATTAGCCACACCTAAGACAAGAATTTTTTTATTAGCAGTGAGATTACATGTCATAGGCACAAAATTGAGAAAGATTCCATAAACAAGGCAAAGTGTGTCCAACAATTTGAGCAACTCAGAGTTAGAGCAAGTGTGGAAGAAAGTGGGAAAAAGTAATGTAGCAACATAAGACAAAACATAGTCACAATCCAAACAGCCAGTAATTTTTTGTGACATGCATGAAAATTTGGTTAGTTAAAGTCATAATCAAATTTGGCAAGGTGCATCAAATCAACACATGCAAGTATCAAAAAGGAAGTCACAGCATGCATGCATGCGTTGTACTCCTCCCATTCCAAATATAAGTCTTTTTAGAGATTTCAACAAGTGACTACATAAAGGAAAGCAGAATATATCTACTCCTACATAAAGTAGCCCATTTGAAATATGTAAAAAGACTTTTATCGAGTGACTGGTGCTTTGATGTGTCGTCATCAACCATTACAAGACGAGAAATTTGATTACTAGCACGCCCCTCTCCCTCATGGAAAGAGTCCGATTATATGCTACTACTGGCTTGTTTTTGCATGACAGGAAGACCAACCACCTGTTAGGCTCACCTGCTCATAAACATAAGGCAGGAGGCAAAAAAAATAAACTTAGCTACATGCTATCCCTCCCATACAGTGGAATGGGACATGAAGATAGTCGGTTGATATCTGTAGAAGTAAGAGTGGCATCATTGTTAGTCTTCTAGAAAGCGAAGAAGACAAAAGCAAACCCGGCATAGTAGTGCATGCAGCGGCAGCTTGTAGTGCCAGTTCCTTGGAGTATCTAACCAGGCTGCAGCATGAGACAAAATTGCTATTGTTTAACAAATTAAACTCCATTATCCATTGGTTGATACTCACTCTGCATTAGGTCCACAGCGCTTGCTTTTGTTTCCTCCTCACAGGGTCACCAATGTTTATTTGCTAATTAATAGTATTCCATGCAATGAACTAGCCATTGCAAGTCATTAAAAGCGTACACCTCTCTCATCATCTCTTATTGGTTGATATGTCAAGAAACAAGGAGCAAGGTAGAAGTTGATGCATCAGCGCCCTATAAGTGTTTTGGGACTATTTGGTTTTATGAATGACTTGCACACCTAGAGAGGAGAAGGTATATAGACCTGATAGGCAAGAAGTATTTTGCCTTTCTAGAGATTTCAACAAGTGACTAGACTACACCGTTAATGCATTACTCCTCCCTTCGGTTTATATGGCTCAAATCTCAAATCTCATGAACAAGGCATTTTACATTGGAGGAATGTATCTCGTGCTACAAAACACCTAATTAAACTCATACATTAATTACGTGATTCTCTCGTTTTTTTTCCTCTCCGCCTTGAGTCGGTGCACAATATTGAGCACTCCTATATGACTAGCCGCTCTATCTACATGCGGGACATTTCAAAGCATCCGGGCCCGCGTGCCATCCACCAAATCCAGCGAGGTGCTACAGTCGAGACTCACTGTCACCGGTGTGGCCGTCATGACCCGTCATATCACAAACCCACACCTTTGGCGGTGGTAAGGTGGCCTCAAGTTGGACCAGAAGCAACCATCATTTCATTGGAATGCTCGTTCAAGCCCTTTCTTCCCTTTCTTGAAAACCTCCTCCGAGCTACTCACTTCTACCATTTTCTTCTGCTCTGCGTGAAGGAAGGTGGGCGAATCAGTTATGCTGCTATATTTTCATTCCAAGAATCTTCTTTTTGCGAAGCACAGCGATTCTCACATCCTATTCTTTTCCGTTTTCATTGCGATTGTGGTTTCCTTTGATTGCTTTTGTTTGTCGGTTCATTGATGGATCACGGAGCACTAGGCAAAGAGTTCGGCGGACAACCCTTTGAGACAGCGATCTCCGAGAGCGGCACCGACCACGAGTTGACCATGTTGGCGGGCCAACCCATGGAACGAAGAACTCAAGAAACAAGCACCGGCCAAGAGTTGAGGGCGTTGGCGGATGAACTCCTCAAAGAAAGTTGGAAGAACGAAGGGCCCCATTGCGGGAACTCTGATTGCCACCTATGTGAGGCTCAAGACCGAGTTTGAGGAGATAATCGCCGTTGAGAAGCGGTATTCCCCTAGGTGGTGATGGTCGAGGCGAGAGAGATGGCCCCAGATGAGATCCCAGTGAGCTGCACAAGGTAAAAATAATGGCTTATTACCATAGTTGTGGTTTTGATTATTTGCAATGTGCTTGCTAATATGTTAGGGTTGTCACGGTGCGGTGGGCGTCCTTGATGATTCGATGTGGCCCGTCCTGTTGGCATCGCCGAGATCGATTCGATGCGCTGTCCATCCTGTGGACATCGCCCTAGAGATCGATTCGATGTATGATCGATCTGTGGACATCGCCCGAAATCGATTCCCATGCCCTTTGTCCGTCTTTGTGGTCATTGCCGAGAGATCGATGACAAGAAATAGTTGGTCGCTAATCCTTGAGGTAGTTTGCATTGCTGTGTTTAATTACGAGCGATCGTGTTATCAAACCATCTTAGGGCTAGTGCACCTTTATCTTGTGTGGGCGGATCTTGCTACTTTTGTTTGATAGTGAATCATCGATGAATCATGCGAACCCTCTCCGAGTTATGAAATAGATGTATCCTCACCAGCTTTTGATGTAATATGGCATGCTTAGATGTAAGTTTGAACTGTTTATCATATCAGCGGGGCTTGTTTGATGATTCTTGGTGTTAGTAGGCTAGCTCTTGTCACGAGCTATAGTACTTGCAACTCACCAAAGAGAAAGCGTTGGGTGATGAGCTCGTGAATGCGCTTATACTTATCCCTCGTCGATCGACCAATAGCCCTAGCTCCTAAAATTGTAAATTAGCGATCGATCAGACAATAGTCGACATACATTCAGGCCTCATTTGGTTCATAGGGTAGGAAAATCGTAGCAAAAGAAATGGGAAACGTGCAACACAAAATCATAGCAGTCTGAGAGCGTACTCCCTCCGTTCCAAAATAGATGACCTAGGCGGGCTAGTTTGGCCTAGTGGGTTCGGTGATATGGCGTGATGCAGTGTCGTCCGGTCTTCGTGTAGCAGTATTGCTGGTCGATGTAAGTTTTCTTGAAGAAGCGAATTCAGCGAAGTCATGATGGTTCCCGTCCGAACAACTTACTTAGGTGGAAAGGTTGGGCCTGCGATAGGACCGGGTGACTAGGATAATTTTGTGCATGGCAGGTGGACCAGGATGGTCGATGTCCCATGTCAATGAAAGTATTCTTTCCGATATAGAGACGAGCAAGTATTCATTGTTTATTTTGGCTATTGTCTCCTTTATTACGATGGAGGAGTGTGAAACCACTGACAGCCAGTGAACTTGGCATGTGCTGCCTCCTTCCTCATGTAATGCCAATTTAGCTTTTTCTCACTTTCTCTATCTATTCCTCTCAAATGATTTTACCTTTCTTTTAAGACATAATTGTATTTATGCCTTTTTTTAAATTATTATTTTTATACCTAGAACGCGTGTGAGAGGCTCTTGCCGAGCCTCCTTGACTTTGTCAATGCCTCTCTCCTCCCATAAGAATTACTACTTGCTATGCATGCATGCGGTGGCGGTGGCGTCTTGAGGTGCAGGCGGTGAGGCAGACTCCGGGCGGTCAGGACTCCGGCCTTGATTTTGGTTTTTCTGATATTTCTTTCTCCATTGTGGGTAGGCTGCGTGGGTAAGAACAGTGATGAGGCACATCGTACTTTTTGGTAGTCAACCCAGGACAAATCACGGAGCTATCTCGCTGAGCGGTGACAGTATAATCACCATATCTGATATACAATGATCAAGTGAGCTATCAAGACAAGTTCGGTGACCGTAAATGCATTTTACCGATAATAAATGACCAGTTGAAGGGGAATCAAATTTGCTTCATCTTACATCCTTGAGCTCTTGACAAATAATACACTATCTGGTTGTCCGGCCCCTCCACGGAAACTCCTGGCGTCGTTCATGCCACAGCACACTAACCGGTAAGCGGTGATGGCATCGTGTATGAGTTCCTCGCCGCATACGACCCTTTTACAAAATGGTAGGGAAGCGATGGCATCGCCATGCCGAGTTCATAGCAGCTCGCGACCTCACAACTATGTGGGAGGAATTTGAAGATGCCAAGGCCGAATAGGCGGTAGGCAAAAAGAGCTGACCAAAATACGGAGAGGGCGGAAAAGTCATAAAGCACTCAAGAAAAGAGGCCTACATACACTTGAGAAAGAAAGGGCCTTGGCGCTACTACGGAGGTCGGCGGAGATCCAAGCACGCGATTAAGGGGTGTCGCCGACCAAAGGCAGGAAGGAGAGCGGCGTCGGCCAACATGTGAAGTAGTAGTACTAGTAGTTGGTGTGTTATTATGCATTAATGAGAATGCGAGCATGTACCAATACTACTAGTTACTCTGTAGTTTTGAAACAAATTACGATTCATTAGCCTAGACTAAATGGAAAAATTCCTATCCTAAGCATCAAATGGCATCTCTTTCTCTATAGGAATTGAGATGCATGTCATCTCACTTCCTATGATTTTCATATTCCTATCCTATGAGCGAAAGGCCTCTGTTGGAGTAACTCTTGTAGCTAATGATCTTCTTGCTGACATAGTTTTCTTCAAGAAGCGAATTCAACGAAGTTATGATGGTTCCTTCGTCTAGCAACTTCAAAGTGGGAAGTGGGCCTGTGATTTGACGGCTCATTAGTCATTGTTACTGCGGTTGCGGCGACCTGGGTGACTCTCCTTGGAGTTCTGCGTGCATGGCGAGTGGACCCGGATGGTCGGCGTCCCACATGTTGGCGAATGGAAGTATTCTTTCCGATATCGAGGAGCAAGGAAACGCGTGGTATAGTATCACGCTGATTGGTTACTTAAAAAATAGTATCACTTGCCGATTTATAATTATTTTTATTTACGATGAATGCTAGCGTTTCAACTCTTACGATGAAGGGTGCCAACACGTACGTGCTGGATGTCCCTACGTCGGTGAAAGGAGTGGGACATGAATAGCGTGGTAGACCCGGTAGTAAAAAAACAGCGTGGTAGGCGTCTCCACTTCTTCCATACGGGTGGAGACCCTGCGTAGTAGTACTTTGTGGTATGAGCGATACAAAGTGCGACCTAGAGAAAGAAAAGCTCGCTAGTTGGAAGGTCTCGGGGCATACGTAAACAAATATAAAAAGTTAATATGTGCCTCCAACTAATATAGTAGTAGTAGAGTACTTAACACGTGCTCCATAACATCACCGTGCATTGCACGTACAACATTAGTGGTAGTACATAGTGAAGACAAATGCCGTAAGAGTTCCTTCTCGACCTACTTTTGGGTGTTTGGTAGAGTGTATGGAGGGTGCATGAGTCCACACTAGTTTAGCACAAATACACTAGAAGCATGCATGAAGAGGGGTGTTGAGTTGAGCATGCATGAAGAGGAACAACTATCTTTGAGAAGAGCGCAACCAAACACACCCTATGCCACGCATGTTCATACCATTTGTGCCTTTCTACTTCACTTCTTTGCTACATTACAGGTTGTCGTCCACTCCAGGTACATGTCCGTCGTAGTTCGATCCCGTGTTCTTCATATAGATGGAGCGATCCTTGCATAACACGTGCACTTGATGCTAGATGTCTCGCGTGTTGGCAAAAGGATGAACAAAGCTCGTAAAAAAATAGAGTGGAAGAACATAGATTCCGGACGACGAGAAGGAGCAAGGAACCTCGTGGTGGGCGTCGCACTCATAATATTTAATATTATTCAGCGATATAAAATTAACCAATCATCTCCACGTTAATTTGAAGTATGAAACATGGCAGTGTAGTTACATCATACTAGTACATGGCTAACGCTATCACCATATTTCTTGGCTTCGTGCGACACCTATCTCTAGTAATCCGCAGCACATGTCGCTTCTCCCTCCTCGTCTCTATCAAAGTCACGGCGGGCTGGCGTTTACGCCGTCTATTGAGGTCGGTTAACTATCACATGTTAGCGACATGCCAATAGCATTCTAAAAAATTCCTTTTCGTTCGTTTTCAAAAAGAAAAAATCCTTTCACGTAGGAATTTGCACATGTGCTTTGAGCAACTTGCATGTCCTATCTGCTCTGTTTGATACTCTAACAGCTAGAGGTTAGACTAACTCATGACTAACCCTGAACTAAGCTGTAGCCAAAGGGTGTTTGGGTGACAGGGTTAGATTGACAATAAATGCACTTCATGGAGAGAGAAAGTGATTTTCAGTGGTCCCAATGAGAACTATCTCTAGTTAGCACCTCTTGGGTGGGATAGTTTTTTGGTGGGTTGATTGCAACTTGCTCCAATTTAAACCCTCATGCTTGGATACTTTAGGGCTATTTGAGCTAACTCTCAAACTAACTCTAACCCATGGATCCAAGCAGGGCCTATGGCCATCTCGTGGAGTAGTCGCGTGCACCAGGCGGCACTCTCTCGGCCGTCGCGCCACTTCAAAGCAGGCCCGGTGAGAGGTCGCCTCCGCTCTGCCGGGCATTAATCTGACCTTGGCGCGCTCGAGGCGGCAATGACCGTTTCATGTGGGAAGCGCCTTCAAGGAGTATAGGTTTTGAACCGTTTGGTGTAATCTTGGTAGTTTGCAAAACTACTCAATTATTACACTCCTTTCCTAGAAATTGTGGTAAAAGCGTTACTCCACAGCCGCTTCCTTCTCTTCCTCTTCCACTGCGCGCCGTCGCGGGAAGCGACCGATCAACCCTTATATAGGGTGCTAGCACAAAAGATGCATGCATGACCACTAAAATTTCCATATTAAAGGCCGCTCCGGTGAAGTATGGCGTATGTTGTTACCTTCAGCGGCCCATAGCTGCAGGCGGCGGTGACGGAGAAGAAGGCGGGGAGGGAATGAATGCAGCTACTGTTTGGGTTCACCTTCGGCTTAAATAAATGTGCAGCATCCGTGTACCGCGGGTGCACAAATTGTAACATATGTATGCAGCAAGTGGGCGTCACGTAACTGGTGTGTGTGTGAGAGAGATTACGAGGCGAGTGCATGTGTGCGACTCTACTCTTGGGACATGTACTCAACCTTTTGCATCGGGATATAAGTATAATGGTATTTACTTTAGCTAGTGATTTCGTGGCCATGTTAGCGTGGTTGTGTCAAAAAATGTCACTTCCTACTCGTGATTTGCGTTATATAATTACAAGCAAGATTCGTGCATTGCGCGGACATCAATATGCATTTTTACAAACACCTGTTGTGATTGATCCATGGGGAGTAATCCCATGTGTAAAAACTAATGATATCTCGAGAATTTTATCGGAAAACTGGTATCTAGAATGTCATCGAAAAATGAAAGATGAGAGATAAGGCGAGGAGGTGGGCGTGGTGGTGGCCAGGTGGTCGGAATGGGCGGAGGCATGGGATGGGCGGGCGCGGCCGTGCTGGCCAGCCACCATGCATGCTAGATATTCAAGAGACTTATTCCTTTTTAATTGCTGAGCAATGAGGTTGCTGGAGATAATGATGTGAGAGGTGCGGGTATCTTTTGTAAAATTATCATAGTTTGCTTTCTATCCTCAGATATAGATCATTGATCGTATTACAAGATGGCAGGCACACCATCACGCCAACTCATTTTTTTATAAAGTCAGGGATGATAAGTTTGCTGACTACTAAAGTAAAGTGGAATTTGTCCATGTTATGCAAGTAAATAAAGTGATTGTTTATCATCTGGTAAGGTTGGATGAAGGTGGTAGGAACAAATGCTCCGCCTAGAGCATGTGTGTGTGAGATGGAGTCTTAGTGTGTGTGTGTGGGGGTGTGTGTGTGAGAGAGAGAGAGGAGAGAGAGAGATGGAGTCTTAGTTTGTGTGTGTGAGAGAGAGATGGAGTCTTAGTGTGTGTGTGTGGGGGGGGGGGTGTGCGTGCATGCGTGCGTGTGTGTGTGTGTGTGTGTTTGTGTGTGTGAGAGAGAGATGGAGTCTTAGGTGTGTGTGGGGTGCGTGCATGCGTGTGTGTGTGTGCGTGTCCTCTGTGGATGTAATTTAAGTGTGCATGGCTTCATCATAGAGGTGATGTGTATGGAGAGACCAGCGATGGGGTGCGAGAGAAAATGCCCGTAGAGAGAAGAGAAGGTGTGTGCGCGTGAGAAGGTCGACATTGAAGAGCGTGTTTGTTAGAGACACCGAGGAAGACTACTATATATCGATGGTGCATGTGGTAGAATTAAACAAAGGATGGTCTTATTGGTTTGGGGATATAGGGGAAGAGTGAGGCGGGGGTAGCTAGAAGGAGATTGTTAAGTGTGAGTGTGTGTTTTACCCATCCGGTGGAAGTTATGTGCACAAAGAGGAGAAGCGATTCGATGTGGCGTTAGGATTGAGGTAATTAACTACATATGGAGACATAGAGACCTTGAGCGTGCATGTGTGAGAGGTATACATGTATCGTGGGATGTGTGTGTGTTGCACACATGATGAGATAAAAGAAAGAAGACATAAGTCATAAGATCAGCGACATGGGAGAGCGGATCGGTATGACAATATGCATGCATGTGAGAATGCAGGGAAGGCCGACAATTGAGCATGTGTTTTGTCTTTAAGAATAGTGGCGTGGGCTGGAGCATGCATCTATCTATGGTAGCGAGGAGGTGAGGCGCAGCGATTGTGCAAAGACCAACCTATAAATGCATATGTATGAGAGACATATATAGTGTGGGTGATAGGAAGCAAGACTCGTCGAGAAAAGAAATGTTGATGGAGAAACTACAGATAGATCTGAGAGATGGAGATGCTAGCTAGAGGACATCCGCTAGTTTGGGTGTTGGAGATGACCGTCGAATTGGTTCAAAGGGTGAAGTTATATATGTGTGTGAGGGCACTTGACTGCATGTAGAGAGAAACATATGTAGTGTGGTGATAGGAATCAAGAGTGAGGAGAAAGAAGGTTGATGGAGAAGCAGATAAATAGAAGATAAAGATGCTAGCTAGTGTGCGTTAGAGATAGGAGTCAGTGGATCGGAAGGCTGGGTTATGTGTGTGGGTGTGAGAGAGATAGAGAGGGTGCATGTGAGTCACATACAAACAGATATCAGAGAGAAATGAGATCGAGGAGGCGAGTTTTGTGTGAGAGAAAGATATTTCTGCAGAGAGTGATAGCTAGAGACATATGAGGGCATAAGATATCTCTAGGGAGAGAGGGTGTGTGTGGCGACATACAAGAGAACAATGGAGAAATATGAGACCACAGGAGATAGAGTTTGTGTTTGTGTGTGAGAAAGAGATATTGAAGAGGAAGAGTCGTAGGTTCTCATATCTAAGGAGAAGCGACATCTCATGTAGGGGTGTCAAGTGGCACACATGGGAATAGTAGAGAAATGAGACCCGGAGACAAAGTTTTGTGTTTGTGTGAGAAAGAGATTCCACATGGAGAATCATAGTTAGAGACACATAGAGGGAAGATATACTTAGAGAGAGATAGAGTGATGAAGGTCGAGGAGAGATGCGTCGATTATGTTCTGAAGATAAAAGATCATTGTCGACATATAGGTATACGAGAGATACTTGAGAGGCGATGAACACGTATAGGTCGAGAGAGATAGTCCTATATAAGCATGAGTGATAGCTATAGACAAATATCTGGATTAAAGGGATTCAAATATTTAAGCTGGAGATCACGACATCGATAATATCATAACAAAATTGGTGTATCAAACATGCATATTCATTTGAATTTGGGCACCGTGTAATGTTATATAGTTTATCAATATTGGTGATCCATAGATTCTTCAATTACAAACAATGCATGGTTTATATGCAATTAATGTCTAAACAGGATTACACTATATGTTGCGTGTGTGAAACACATTATACATGTTTGAAAGTAAAAAAACCATGAAACACACATTAATTGGAGGCAGTTAGCGAGGAATGCATACATTGGATTTCAACATAAAGTGGTTTCAAATATTTGAAAATCCAAATTGATGGATACAACCTTATGAATCTGAGATCATGCCATTTGTAAACCATATTTATGTATAAATGGTGTTGTGCTTTTGAAAGTATATATAAAAAGATGTATATAGAATGTAATTCCAATTGAAAATGGATCCGCCGAAAAAATAGAATACAAGCGGGATTGAATTGAGTTGTTGATTAAGCGTGCACTCTGAAAAATTTGAGCGAAGCGGGGAAAGTCGCGATAACGCTTGAAACCAAAATCTGTGAGATGGAAATCACTCTGCTATCCCTGCCCGCATAAAGCCTATCTGCTGGATTTCTATAGGTTCGATAGGGGTAGGTTTGTAATTTCACCCAAGCGTGACGTAACCCTCTCACCAGTTCATACGGTGGGCGCCAAAACAAGTGTGTCCTCGGCGAAATCGACTCCTCCCGATTCATATTCATACGGTGGGCGCCAAAAACAAACTCTCATCGGCAAATATTGATGTATGCGAGATTACCGTCCTATCCCCAACCGACTAATGTTCTTGTGATGTAGTAGAAATTTGAAGCAGGGGCTAAGTTTGTAAATTTCCTCACATTTGAGACAGCGCGCCATGAATACATGGTTCCCCTTCTCTCTACCTCCCTTTTCCCCATTCATACTCCGTGGGCGCCAACACCCTCTCCACCCACCCTCCTCCGTCAGCATACCCCATCCACCGCCGTCCTCCTCCACCATGCAGATGATACCGATGCCGCCGTCCATTACAAGAGATCGATCTCTCTCATCACATCTTGGACAAGATCCTTGCATCCGTCCTCTCGCTTCATCCCATCGTCCACCTTGCTTGGCGCCGCTCTCTGACCGTCTCGTCCACCACGCCCGCTGCACCTCTACCCTCCTAGATCTGCTTCCCACGCCACGCCATCGCTACCGCACCTTGTCAAATTCTCGGCAGAATCGTGCAGTGCCGCACGAGGCGGTACTCTTTCGTATCTGCTCAACTTATCGCAGCAAGAAAATAGATCGCCCTTTGCTTTACTCGATTTCTTGTCTTGGTTGCAAGTTACCTTTATCCGGTTTGCACCTTGGATCCGCCATGTACGCTCAACACTATACTCCCAATGCTTATGGTTTTCCCTTTTATATTCCACACTAGTTAAATCACGATGGACTAAATTTCAAAATGGGTGGTCGATTTTGAGCTCGCGGAGTTAGCGGTGCGATTGAAGGGCTTAGGTGGTTGTGGGCCTCATGAGCAAAGAAAAATCGGCGGGTGGGGTTAGGGGTGGGGGTGGGGTGGCGGAGGAACCTGTGGTGGGGCGGTGACCGGTGCGGTTGATGCAGTATGGGAAGAATCGAGCGAGGAAGAAGAAGGGTTAGGAGGCGTGGGATCTTCATCCAACACTTTGAAATGGTCGAGACAGGTGGGAGTTGCAATCTTAATGCGCTCAGGTTCATCATAATGGGCAACTAGCAACCAACATTTTATTATCTAAAATCTGCTTGCTCTTCTTTACCATGTTCGATAGAGCTGGCTTATGCGTGATCGATAGGCTTTCAATTACTATGACAATACAACATGTATTTTCAAGCCAGTTCCACTTTCCGATTTATATATAAATGGTTATGGTGTACCTATTATGTACACTATGATGCCTAGTTGCTATGTGCTCTTGTTATCATGGTTTGGCAACTCTCTATCACGATTATATTATGAACCTATCATCTGCGATATCCTTATACGGAGCCTACTTTTTTGTGTACTTGTGCGGATTATATAAATGCACGCACCATATTACACACACAGGCTCTCATAGAATCGGTGATAGCACACAAGTGTTACTGAGCGCCCTATATTAGAATATCATCGCATTACAAAGATAATCTCACAACTATTTATGTTTTCATGGTTCTCGGATATTATCGCAATTCGGTGAATATCAAAATCCGCGCATCGAGAAGAATATTGTGGAACACTGCAATGACTTACAAAATTGGCACCAAGGCATTGAGTGCCATTAGGAACAATGAAACTCATCGCTCCCCACTGTTGATTCTTGTTGAATATCATCCTAATGACTATTCTAACCTCGAGAGTCAAGGCGGATGGCCTATCATGTTCACCCATCAAGGTGCCTGTTCTAATTTGGCAAGGTTTTATTGATTGTGTATCTTGCATATGTTGTCTTGCATTTCTTCTACTTTTTGCACCACCATCCTTAGTTTACTCATCATATAACTCTAGATGCCATGCCCATCCATTATCAATACATATTCCATCGTCATCATACAATGTTTTCCACTCAAATGTTGTTCTTGTGCATCGGACATCAAAAGGAAGAGGGTGATGGCGAACACGAAGGAGCACCGCAAAGTCCTTGAAAAAGCGTGGTGGTCGGAGAAATCAGACAGCGCCCACTTATATGGTTGTACAACGGTGACACAAAACGTAGACCGACTCCGGTAATTGTACCCATACTTCTGGCCACCACTAGCCCCACCACAGGACCTGCACTCCACAAAAGGTATACCGATTTCATTTGCCATAGCACCGGCCGTACCACAGAAAAACCCACTCGTTCCAAATTCGAATTATGCATTGAGGTTTTCGGAATTTTGTTGTTGTTTCGGCCTCATTTAATCTTGCCTAAATAGTTAGTTTCATATGCTTCACCCCCTCTTGCCATGTTTAATAACAATTAATATTGTTGAGTACCTAATCAAGTGAACTAAATAAATGTTGTGGTGTTTCGTCAATATGCAACTTCGTTGCATGTTGGGCTCCATTAACTTGTAGTTTTGTTTGTGCTTATTGCCATGCCATGCTATTTAAACGGACATGCATCATACTTGATTGCGCATCATGCCATGTCTATGTGATGGTTGTTTTACTATGTGGTTTGCTTCTTTCGGTTTGCTTCTCTCGTTAGCTTCGGTTCCGTTCGGAGTTGTGAGATTCATTCGACCTCGTCCGTTTGTCTTCTTCATGGACTCGTTCTTCTTCCTTGCGGGATTTCGAGCAAGATGACCATACCCTCGAAATCACTACTATCTTTGCTTGCTAGTTGCTCGCTCTTTTGCTATGCCTATGCTTTCGATGCCTATCACTTGCTTATCATGCCTTCCCATATTGCCATGTCAAGCCCTAACCATCCTTTCCTAGCAAACCGTTGTTTGGCTATGTTACCGCTTTGCTCAGCCCCTCTTATAACGTTGTTAGTTGCAGGTGAAGATGAAGTTTGTCCCTTGTTGGAACATGGAGATGTTGTTCCTCGTTGGAACATGTTTACTTGTTGGGATATCACAATATATCTTATTTAATTAATGCATCTATATACTTGGTAAAGGGTGGAAGGCTCGGCCTTATGCACGTGTTTTGTTCCCTCTTGCCGCCCTAGTTTCCGTCATATCGGTATTATGTTCCCGGATTTTTGCGTCCCTAGCAGCGGTCGGGTGATTTATGGGACCCCTTGACGGTTCGCTTTGAATAAGACTTTTCCAGCAAGGCCCAACATTGGTTTTACCATTTGCCTCACCTATGCCCTTTTTCCCTTGGGTTTAGGGCCAGGGTCATCTTTATTTAGCCCCGGACGGTGCTCCTTGAGTGCTGGCCCGAACTAAGTCTTGTCGGCGCCCCTCAAAGGCAACTTGAGGTTTGGTTTTAGTTATGCGGACTGCTCATCGAGTGTGCCACGAGACGAGATATGTGCAGCTCCTATCGAGGATTGTCGGCACATCCAGGCGGCTTTCTTGGTCTTGTTTTATTGCTGTGATATGTCTTGTGGCAGGATTCGAGGACTGATCGGGTCTTCCGGGAGAAGGAATATCCTAGTTGATCGCGAGAGCTTATCATGGGCTAAGTTGGGACACCCTGCGGGGTATTATCTTTAAAGCCGTGCCCAGCGGTTATGTGGCAGATGGGAATTTGTTAATGTCGGTTGTAGAAAACCGAAGTTGATCTTAATTAAAATACACCAACGCTGTGTGTAACGTGATGGTCTCTTCTCGTGAGTCAGGAAGTGAACCTGATGTTGGAGTTATGCTTGCGTGGGTTGTTCTAGGATCACTTCTTGATCATAGTTGTTCGACCGTGCTTTTGCCTTCTCTTCTACGCCCTCTTTTGCGTATGTAGCCACCATATATGCTAGGCGCTTGTTGCAGCTCCACCTCACTACCCTGTCCTACCTTTAAGCTTAAATAGTCTTGATCTCGGGTGTGAGATTGCTGAGTCCCGTGACTCACAGATACTTCAAACCAGTTTGCGGTGCCGATGAAACCGTGCGGTGATGCACGAGCTCAAGGAGGAGCTCGATGAAGACTTTGTGCATTGTGTTGTTTCGTTTCAGTTGATCGGTAGTGGAGCCAGTTAGGCGATCGGGGATCTGTGTAGCATTTGGGGTAGTCTTCTTTTTATTTTGGTTCGTAGTGGACCTTGATTGTACTGTATGATGTAATGTTTTACTCATGTATTGTGTGAAGTGGCGATTGTAAGCCAACTATGTTTCTCTTTCCTTATGTATTACATGGGTTGTGTGAAGATTACCTCACTTGCGACATTGCTTTCAATGCGGTTATGCCTCTAAGTCGTGCTTCGACACGTGGGAGATATAGCCGCATCGAGGCGTACAAGTTAGTATCGAGCCTTCCCGACTTAGGAGCCCCCTACTTGATTGTTCTTTGGCGTTGTTGAGTCTAGAATGGAAAATGTTTTGAGTCTTAGGATTATATATATCGGAGTAGGATTCTTTTTACTCCTCGGTCCTTAATCGCTTCTGGTGAGGTATCTGGCGTAGAGTTTTGACTTTTCTCTCCTCAAATTTCACTAAATTTTTTTAGGATCACTGGGTATCTTGGAATCGTTCGATGGTTTTGTGGCGAGAACATTGTTCTTGGTGCCTCGACATTTAGGGGTTGTGGCGGTGTCCGGGGAGTTGAGCTACGAGGTGTTGTCGTCACAATTTTATCGTTGCGATTCTGGAATACGAGTTTTGCCGACATGAAATCTCTTTTGTGCGTTGTTGGTGAGATAACCAGATAGCCGATCTTGTGGCGAGTCGGAGATATTGCCATGACTTGTATAACGGATGTTTTTGAAGGTCGAGTACCACGATTTCGAGATTTCTTGGTTATGTGTTGTGGATGGATCAATTTGGATCTAGGTATTGTTAGTTTGGGTGATATATTTTGTGTCCCTGTATCCCCAACACAGATTGCATAACCAGAAAGTTTAGGGAGTTTATAGGTGGGAATTCAAGTAGCTCTAGAATATCTTTCCAACGAGATGCATGATATGGGATTGGGTAAATCTCTATCATATGTGTTTGTTTACGGCTTATGCAAGCCAAATCCTTTGTTTTGTTTAGTTTTGTGGTATTCAAGTTGCTTCAATGCCAAGTGTTGATTCCATACCTTTCCTAAATGGTGTTCTCATATTGCTATGTGAATACTAATCCTTCTTGATCCTTGAGCTTGTCATGTCAATTCTTTTCTCAACGCGTGCTTCTCTTCAAGTGGATCCGATCATTCCAACATTGCAAGATCAATTCTAAGTTTTTTCTCTCAGCGATTGTTCGTTTCATCCGACCCAAGTTGTTTTGATTTCCGCCCTCCACCCTTTTCTTCAAGGACTCAGATTTCTTAATCAAGTATCCATTTATTGAGTGAAGTTTCTTCATTCTTTTCCTTTATTGTTTTATCCGGTGATTTCTCATGAAGGCGCTAAAGGCTTCAACCTTATCATTGTTCCATTCTAATTTTTCTTCTCCGGTGGATTTAAGTCAAGTTTTCGGTTGATCTTATCCCTTTTCCTCTTTTCACAATGTTTTCTCATGCGGTACCTCTTAATTTTTCACTTCTTGTTATTCAATTGTTCGGAGTGTTGAAGATATCTCGGAAGATTCGTGTTTCCATTCTTAATCCGTTCAAGTTATTTGAGATTGTTCTCATTCAAGCCATTTAACTCTACGGTGCAATATCTATTTCAAACAATTGTTCAACGGTGTTTCTTTTAGTGGGCCCTAACCCACGGTCTTTTCGAGGATCTTACCTAACTCTTTTAATTTTGGGAGCTATTCCCAAATTCATTGCAAAGTTTGATGTAAGGATGAATTATCATCGGTCAAATGTCTTTCTCCAAGATCTTTCAAATTATTTTCATTGTTGGTTCAACCTTTCTAATTTTCATTCGGTGCCTCAACAATTCATGGTGGTGTTTCTTCGTCATTCTCGAATTTTGAAGACCAAGAAGAGTTTCTCTTTAATCTTGCTCCATTCTCTTCAAGATTCATGGTTCTAGCTTGATGCCATCCTCTCATAATTGTTTTGATTGTGAAATTCTTTTCATCCATCTGGAGCATTTCAGAGTCTTTTCAGTTTGATTCTCGAGGCCCATCATTTCAGAATTATTCATTCCAGCTTTCTCTTGTTCTCCAAATCTGACGGTTGCATCATTCAAGTATTCACTAATCAGTTCATGATTTCTCCGTTCTCATGTATCTAAATTCTCTCAAGTATCTTCGTTCATTTCTAATTCCTTACGGTGATTAGTTCTTTTTCTTCGTTCTTTTCAATTTTTATGGTGGCTTGTTCAGAGTTCTCTTCCTTCGTTATTATATAGATTCATTCGTTCTTCCCAAATCCTACGGTGGTTAGTTGAAGACCTTCCCAAGTTTAGCCATATCTATCTTAATCCTTTCTAAGAGTATAAGTAGTATGCCTAATCCATTGCTTGCCATCAATTTTATTGGTGAAGGATGAGCATAATATAATTCTTATTCTTGTTTCATCGAGTAAATTCAATTCCTTATTCGGAGGATCATCAAAATTCTTGGTTTCATTTGTTCATCTTTCTTTCCGGAGTTCCAAGTTTTCTCAGTTATATCATTTTAAAGCTTCATCTTGTCCGCAAGGCTTCACCTTGTGTTTTCAACTTCTCTTTCTTTCTTTCATCCTTTCTTTACGGAGTTCTTCATGGAGGCTCTACATGGTGGTTAAATCAAGGTTCATTTCTTTCTTCAATTGTTCTCCAAGATTTCTCTGGAGTTAAGATCCGTCAAGCTATACTCTAATATAAACATGGTGCTCAATACATGTTTTGTTTTGAAAACTCAAGTATTCTTCATCTTGCATTCAGTACAATTCGTTCTACCTTATCATTTGAGGTGGTGTTATGTCATTCTCGACAATTTGAGTTGTGTTTCATGATTCACATGTTGTCAAGAATGAGGTATTTTAAATCCATCAATCTCTTCATTGGAGTTATCTTGGGGTATATTTCACCTAAAGCTTCCCCTAAAGGTTGTTGCTATTTATGGTGCTTATTAATGACCCAAGTTCTTCATTTGTCCTCTCGGTGAAATAAGTTTCTCGTCTCCTTGTTGATCTTAATTCAATCAATTGTTTCCGTTGGTGGCGAAGCTCACCTCATAATTTTGAGATGTTTTCATAAGCCCACTACAAGGTATCCTTATCGTTGTCATTTTCAAACAACTCCGTTCAATCCTGCTTCGTAGGATGCTCTTTCAAATTCATTTATGGTGGGAGATGTTGGTTTCATTCTTCGTTCTATTCATTCCAACTTTCTATCTATCATGCATTGTTTCGGAGGCATTGTGATGTTGCACTCTTGACCCATCATCTTCTTTTGTCAAGATCATGTTCTTTTCTTGCTTATCCATTTAACGGGTGTCATGTCTTCATTGAGTTCTCTCATCTTATCAAGTTTTGCTGCTTCCTCAACGGAAGGCTGTAAAATCTTTCTTACCCCTTGTGCCATTCTTTCAATAGTTGGAGGCGTTGTGTTGTGGATTTCATCAACTATCATCCCATCTTCTCAAGTTCATGTTCAATTCCTTCCATTTTCAGTCAGTGCTGCCCAAATTATATCATTCTTACTCCTTCTCGATCTAGTTTTAACGGGTGGTTTCGTATCTATCTTATCACTAAACCTCTTGGTTTTCGTATCCTTGTTCCTCTTTTCTAGCATGTTTTCAACTTTCTTCATCTTCGTTGTTTTCTTTCTTTCATTTTGTTCAACCTCTCAAGGTTCTTTGGTTTCACTCGTTTGTCAAAGAGCAACTTTGTTTTACCTCTTCCTCTTCCGCTTTTCTCGGTGCCATCCTAGATCTGGGGCGAGATCCTCTTAGTGGTGGAGTGTTGTGGCCCCAAGACGGAGACTTAGTTGCCTTCGGGGTTTCGAGTTTTGTCGTGTGATTTGTTTTGTTTGTGCATTCATCATGTCATCTCTCGCATTGCATCATCTCATCATGCCATCATATCATTAATTTTCAAAAACTCAACTAAATAAATCGTATGGATTTTTGATCCATTTAAATCGAGGAAGGTTGACTTCTCTTTATAACATACCCTCCGATATTAGGGAGCTATATAAAATATTCCTCGTTTTGGAATCACCATAACACACTTACAAAATAAATCCCATGCCTTTTCTTTCGAGTTGACCTCAAAACCTTGCCAATTTTATTTCATCATTTTCGAGTTCCACCAAAAATCCTCGGGCCATTTTGTTAAATCCTTCATATTTTTGTGAGCCGGGAAAATTGTCCTCGTTCCCAAATTCTTTCCCTAACCCTCTTTTTCTTTTTGTCTCTCTTTAATGGTTTTTACCTAAGTAATATAAGAGAGAGAGAAGCCCAGCCGGCCTCTTGGGCCGACCAACCAGACCGGCCCATTCCACGGACCCCTTGAGGCCCGGCCGAACCCAGCGCAGCTCTAACCCTAGGCGCTCCGTGCCCGATCCACCCCATCCCTCTCGATCTCTCCCTCGGCCGCCATTCTCTCGATCCCATCTCCCTCCTCTGCCCCACCTCTCCTCTCTCGCGCCCGATCTCCCATCTCTCCGATCCCCCTCATCTCTCCTCGTCGCCCCACTACACCCGACCCTCTCGGCCCGCACCCGATCCCCGTCGCCTCGTCAAGCCAGGCGGACCCCGGTGGCCTCCTCGCGCCGTCGTGCCCTCCTCCGGGAGCTCGCGCCCTTCCTCCTTCACCGCTCCTCCTCCGCCTCGGCGTCGCCGCCCGGCGGCAGCCCGACCCTCTCGCCCGCCCCTCCTTCTCCTCTCCTCCGGCGCTCCCGGAGCCCCAAGTCGCGTCGTCGCCTCCCCATGGCGCGGCCCGGCCTCCTGCGTCCTCGCCTCCGGCGACCCTCGCCCGCTCCTGCGCGGTCCCCTCGCCCTGCCGCCTCCTCCGGTGGTGGCGACCACCGAGAGCTCCACAAGGGCAGTCCCCCTCCACAACCACCGAACCAGGGCCAAGCTCTCTTTGGGAATCTCCTCAAGACCAGAGGCAGCTCGGCCAGACCGACAAGTACCACTCGGCGGATTGCCAAGTCCGACTACAAAGCAAAGACCATGCACCACTCTGTTCACTGGATTTTGGCAAGTACCCTCATGCGGATAGGCCAAGGTCGACTCGCCCGATGATCGACAAGTACCTTTACCGATGACTGGGCGTCTACAAACCGTGTACGACTACCGTCACCAAAATCAAGATGTCGACTACCATCGGCGAGACGCAAGTACCACGACAACCCGAAGGGTTTCGGACCCGTCAAGTACCTCTTAGCGACGTGAACCACTCGTCGACCCTCGAAGACCCGTGGACCCGAACATCCACGGGACGCGAACAACTACTTCCGATGGCGAGATGTACCACTACCCGAGCGTGAGCGCCTACTTCCCCTCGCCGTGTCCGACTACTTCCCTCTCTGACGAACCGTCCCGTTTGAGCGTTCGAAGGTATAACCCGTGGCGACCGCCGTGATCGAATCATCCTTGCGATGCCCCTCTTTTGCCATGCCACCGTTCCGTGGGAACCCGTGTCGGGATCACCCACCATCTTGCATGACTCGCTTCGCTCACGCTCTCTTTTGCCCGACATCTCAATGAGCGCCGGAACCGATATTTGCCGTGGCACCATTTTGGATTCGTTGCCGTGGCACCTTTCTTCCACCCGGTGACACAATGCTTCATAATGCTCTTGTCAACAATTTCATAATATTGCATAAAACTTGTATATGTCATCCGCATCATGATAACAACATTTAAATGTTTATAATTGTTGTTTGCTTTAATTTGCTTAAATGCCATGCTAAAATGATTTATTTCATAACTAAATAACCGTAACTTCGGTTTAAATAAATTATATATGTAAATGGGGTGAAAAATGCCTAGATTAACATGGTCCACTTTACTTTGCATGTTTAACAACTCTAAAATATGCCTTAGGTCAGATCTGTTCCAAATTGAATTATGCATATGAGGTTTTTCCGGAATTTTGTTGTTGTTTCGGCCTCATTTAATCTTGCCTAAATAGTTAGTTTCATATGCTTCACCCCCTCTTGCCATGTTTAATAACAATTAATATTGTTGAGTACCTAATCAAGTGAACTAAATAAATGTTGTGGTGTTTGTCAATATGCAACTTCGTTGCATGTTGGAGCTCCATTAACTTGTAGTTTTGTTTGTGCTTATTGCCATGCCATGCTATTTAAACGGACATGCATCATACTTGATTGCGCATCATGCCATGTCTATGTGATGGTTGTTTTACTATGTGGTTTGCTTCTTTCGGTTTGCTTCTCTCGTTAGCCGGTTCCGTTCGGAGTTGTGAGATTCATTCGACCTCGTCCGTTTGTCTTCTTCATGGACTCGTTCTTCTTCCTTGCGGGATTTGGGCAAGATGACCATACCCTCGAAATCACTACTATCTTTGCTTGCTAGTTGCTCGCTCTTTGCTATGCCTATGCTATGATGCCTATCACTTGCTTATCATGCCTTCCCATATTGCCATGTCAAGCCCCTAACCATCCTTTCCTAGCAAACCGTTGTTTGGCTATGTTACCGCTTTGCTCAGCCCCTCTTATAGCGTTGTTAGTTGCAGGTGAATATGAAGTTTGTCCCTTGTTGGAACATGGAGATGTTGTTCCTCGTTGGAACATGTTTACTTGTTGGGATATCACAATATATCTTATTTAATTAATGCATCTATATACTTGGTAAAGGGTGGAAGGCTCGGCCTTATGCGGTGTTTTGTTCCTCTTGCGCCCTAGTTTCCGTCATATCGGTATTATGTTCCCGGATTTTGCGTCCCTAACGGTCGGGTGATTTATGGGACCCCCTTGACAGTTCGCTTTGAATAAGACTTTTCAAAGGCCCAACATTGGTTTTACCATTTGCCTCACCTATGCCCTTTTTCCCTTGGGTTTGGGCAGGGTCATCTTTTTTAGCCCCGGACCGGTGCTCCTTGTGCTGGCCCGAACTAAGTCTTGGCGCCCCTCAAGGCAACTTGAGGTTTGGTTTTAGTTATGCGGACTGCTCATCCAGTGTGCCACGAGACGAGATATGTGCAGCTCCTATCGAGTTGTCGGCCATCCGGGCGGCTTTCTGGTCTTGTTTTATTGCTGTGAAATGTCTTGTGGCAGGGATTCCGAGACTGATCGGGTCTTCCGGGGAAGAATATCCTTAGTTGATCGAGAGCTTATCATGGGCTAAGTTGGGACACCCTGCGGGTATTATCTTTGGCCGTGCCAGCGGTTATGTGGCAGATGGGAATTTGTTAATGTCGGTTGTAGAAAACCGAAGTTGATCTTAATTAAAATACACCAACGCGTGTGACGTGATGGTCTCTTCTGTGGTCGGGAAGTGAACCAGTGTTGGAGTTATGCTTGGCGTGGTTGTTCTAGGATCACTTCTTGATCATAGTTGTTCGACCGTGCTTTTGCCTTCTCTTCTCGCCCTCTTTTGCGTATGTAGCCACCAATATGCTGGCGCTTGCTGCAGCTCCACCTCACTACCTGTCCTACCTTTAAGCTTAAATAGTCTTGATCTCGGGTGTGAGATTGCTGAGTCCCGTGACTCCGGATACTTCAAACCAGTTTGCGGTGCCGATGAAACCGTGCGGTGATGCACCGAGCTCAAGGAGGAGCTGATGGCGACTTTGTGCATTGTGTTGTTTCGTTTCAGTGATCGTAGTGGAGCCAGTTGGGGACGTCGGGGATCTGTAGCATTTGGGGTAGTCTTCTTTTTATTTTGGTTCCGTGAGTGGGACCTTGATTCTACTGTATGATGTAATGTTTTACTCATGTATTGTGTGAAGTGGCGATTGTAAGCCAACTATGTTTCTCTTTCCTTATGTATTACATGGGTTGTGTGAAGATTACCTCACTTGCGACATTGCTTTCAATGCGGTTATGCCTCTAAGTGGGTGCCGACACGTGGGAGATATAGCCCGCCGAGGCGTTACACTCACCGCCATACGGAGTGTAACATCCCAAATTTTCAAATTTGGAATGTTATACATTAGGTCATCATGCATATCATATTTTCTCGCATTTTTCCGATCCTAGAAATTTCACGAACTCAAGGACCCTCGGAGAAAGTTGGAAGTTTCATTATTTTCATATTTGGGTTTTCTCAAATTTTGAAAATAGGATCATTTAGTTTATTTAAATTATCTTCATAAAGTTTTCCTATGAAAATTAAGAGGGAATAATATGACTTTCCCAACAATTAGGAAAAATGAAGATTTTATAAATAAATCAAATTTGGTTTTGGAAGATTTATTTTGCTTAGGCAAAATGAGCATTTAAAATTCCATGTTTGCCGTTTTAAAGTTCATTTTGTTAGACTCATTTTGGAGTCGGGAAAATTTATTTTATTTAAATCGAATTCATTTGGTATTTTTTTAATTGTTTGGTTTAATTTTATTTTCAAAAAAGCCCCACAGGCCAGGCTCGGCCGCCCAGCCAGCAACCCGGCCCGGCCCATGCGTCGCCCCAGCGGACTCCGCCGCCGCCTCGCCCGCCGCGCGATCCGCTCCACCCGCCTCCTTGCCCCTCCCCAAGCGCCGCCTCCCCCCCCCCCAAATCGCGTCGCCCCCCTCTCCCTCACCCAGCCGCCCGCCCCTCGCCTCCCGACCGCGCCGACGCCCGCCCGCCGGACGCCGCCGCGCGTCCCTCGCGGCCTGAGTCCGCCGCCCCTCGCCGCCCCGAACCCCGGACCCGTCGCCCCCTCCCGGGCCCGGACCTCGCCGAAGAGCCACCGAGGTAGCCGCCCGCCCGCCCGATCGGTTTTCCCTAAAAAACCGATCGGGTTTTAAAAAAAGATGTTCGTTTTTTAAAACCCTAGATTAGTTTTATTTTTTTGGTTTTCTTATTTATGACGTTCACCGAACCGTTCGTTTCAATAAACGTGTTCGT
>JAHIAM010011192.1:0-30957 GCA_021605205.1 Aegilops longissima
GCCCCTTTTCATCCCCCGTCGTCCACCTTCGGCGCCGCTCTCGACTTGTCCACAGCCCCGCACCGTCTACCCTCCTAGATCTGCTTCCACCCGACAGCCATCGCTCTTGCAGCACCATCAAATTCTCGCAGAATTCTGCAGCGCCGCACCGGCGGTACTCTTTCGTGTCTGCTCAACTTATTTATCAGCAAGAAAATAGATCATACTTGCTTTACTCGATTTCTTTTCTTGGTTGCGAAGTTGCCTTTGTCGGTTTGCACCGGATCCGCCATGGCACGCTCAACACCATACTACAATGCTTATGGTTTCCCTTTTATATTCCACACTAGTTAAATCACGATGAACTAAATTTCAAAATTGGGTGATCGATTTTGAGAGCTCTCAGGAGTTGCGGTCTGAAGGGGGCTGGGTGGGGCAGTGGTTGTGGGGGCGGTGGTGGGGCCTCGTCGAGCGAATAAAACTCACCTTGGGTGGGGGCGGGGGTGGGGGTGTCCAGGACACGGCGGTGGGGCGTGGTTCGGCCCGTGACCCGTCGATGTTACGTATGGGAAGCACGATATGTTCCTTGTCGACAAGGGGCGGGGACATCTGCATCACAGTGATAGAGTTGGCCTGTATGTGATCGATAGGCTTTCAATTAGTAGCGCAATACAACAGTAATTTCCAGCCGGTTCCACTTTCGATTTATATATCCGGTTATGGTGTACCTGTATATACACTATGATCTGCCTAGTTGTTGTGTGCTCTTGTTATCATGTTTTGGCAATAAACTCTCTATATAGTATATTAGGAACCTATCATCTACAGCTATCCTTACGGAGCCTATTTTTGTGTCTTGTGCGGATTATATAAATACGCACCATATTACACACATGAGCTCTCTCTTGAGAATCGGTGATAGCACACAAGTGTTTCTGGCGCCCTATATTAGAATATCATCTTCATTACAAAGATAATCTCACAACTATTTATGTTTTCATGGTTCTCGAGATATTATACACAATTCGGTGAATATTAGAATCACGCATCGGAAGAATATTGTGGAACACTGCAATGACTTACAAAATTGGCAGCAAGGCATTGAGTGCCATTGGAAGCAATGAAACTCTCGCTCCCCACAGTTGATTCTTGTTGAATATCATCCTAATGACTATTCTAACCTCGAGAAGTCAAAGGCGGATGGCTGTCGTGTTCACCATCAAGGTGCACTGTTCTAATTTGGCAAGGTTTTATTGATTGGCGTATCTTGCATATGTTGTCTTGCATTTCTTCTACTTTGTTGCAGCCATACCTAGTTTACTCATCATATAACTTTCGAGATGCCATGCCCATCCATTATCAAACATATTCCATTTGTCATCATACCATGTTTTCCCTCAAATGTTGTTCTTGTGCATCGGACATCAAAAGGAAGAGGGTGATTGCGAACTGAAGGACCACAAAGTCCTTGGAAAACGTGGTGGTGCGGAAAATCAGACATCGCCCCACTTATATTGGCTGTACAACCAGTGACACAAAATGGGACCGACTCCAGTGGTACCCATACTTCTTGGCCACACCACTAGCCCCCCACAGGACCACTCCGCAAAAGGTATACCGATTTCATTTGCCATAGCACCGCCGTACCACAGAAAAATCCCACCGCAAAAATCAAAGTCCACCGGCGAAGACCTATCCCAGCTGCGAGGCGGCCAATTCCTGCATTGGAACCCCATTCCATTTATTCCAGTTTAAAGACAATGCTTTCAATGTTGTTAGGGACTACGTGCATATATTCCCATCATGGGAAGATTATAGTGAAGACAAACACCATTTCACATCTTCTGTCCAACTTATGTAAGTGCTATAATTCATGTTATTATTTTCCTATTTTACGCTGATTGAACACATCATGATTTACATTACATTGTTGTAGTAGCGAGGTCAATCTGGATAGTCATGACGAGCAAAGCTTGCTTGTGCTTTCAAGAAAGCATTGCAGCGATGTCGATGTTACTAAAATCACACTGATGGCAAGTCTATAAGCAATTTCGGTGAAGTCTCATGTGCTAAATTAGAAGACATTGAATGGAAAAACCTTGTTATGCACTAGTCTCGTTCGGGATGAGTCGCATCTATGAAATCACATGACAATTTGAACTTCTACTTTTCGCATGTGCCTATGGATCTTTTGCAGGAAATCTGCTCGAAGAACCGGTTTGACAAACGAAGGATATCACAAATATGCTGCCTTGCTTTGCTCTTGTTAGTACTGTTGTCTGTATCCTTTATACTTGCATACATACGGTTCATTATGTGACAGCGTGCATGATAGCTTTATCAATTGTTAGCTCCAAATTATCTGATCTGTATGAATGGTTACATTAGTGTAGAATATATCCAATAATGTTTTTTTAGCTCGCATTGTTCTTGTAAGTACATCTTGTCCTTTATCGATGTACTTATAATGACGGTAGTTGTTCATGTACCATCTCTGCAGCTTATTTTCCTTTGCCTCCATTTTCTACACAGGATCTATATTTACTCTTACCATAAGGTTGGTCTTGAAGAAGTTTAGTGTGCATTGCTCTTGGCTGTACCTTTGCTGTATCGCTGCACTTACATTTATAGCTACTTGGTTATGTAGCATCACTCTTCATCTTATCTTAAATATTCTCCATTTTTTAGTATATTATCACATCTATATTTACTCTTAACAAAATGTAGAATAAAGGCAATGCTTTTGAAGAAGATTGGTAAAAACTTCTTGAATTGCCCCCCCATCAGCATGGACAAGGCCTTTATAGAGCTGTCTTCACCAATAATGTAAGTTTGTCCATCTCAAGCCTTCAAACTTTGTTGTATATATTTGGTTAGGCATGATTGCAACAAGCTTTTATTTTGGTGTTTGCATCAAATTGCTTGTTTAAAGTTTATTATGTAGTTCATAAACAAAAGTTTGTCCTTTCTCAATTTAAGTTTTGGTTGTACAACCAAGTTCCTTCTTCATACCATGTAAATTAAACTATCTGAGCAAGTGATCTTCTTTTGCATACATGTATGCTTGTTCTTCATCAAGTAATCCGGTGGTGTGGTGAACCTACCCACTCTGACACATGTCATATTCTGCAATGTCTTAACTATGAACAATGTCATATCATTCTACTATTATTTAAACCGTCTCTTTATTTGCCAATCTGAAATGGTATAAATTGACACACTAACCATTGATACTTATGAGTTCTTGATAATCGGTGGTGTCGTGGGCGCCAACTCCTTCACAATGTCATTTCCTGCCATGTCTTGAGCCTGAACAATACCATATTGTGTTAATGCAAATTTAAACTGTGTCACTTTATTAGTCGATAAATGTGATGAATTATCGCCTTGATACTTTTATGTGCAAAACATGTCATCACATGCTTGTTTATCTTTGAGTGAGGAAGATATAAGTGTTGAACAAGCCTTGATCTCATCATCTTGCTCAGCTGCTTGCGGCGCAGCTCCCAACAGGGCTAACCTTTCTTGAACTCTATTGAAGTCTTGTCGGTTTTATATTATTTTGTCGGCGTGTTTATTTATGGTGGCGATCTTTGATGCCAGTGTATGTCTAATACGCTTGTGCTTTATTATCATAGTGGCGAACTTTGATGCCCGATGGATGTAATATGCGTAATTTCTTTATTGTATAGTCTAGGTTTTTCTTATTCACGATGCTGCAGTTATTTTCTTGTATATATCTGTCTTCGTAGTAAACCAAACCGTAAAATTACGGTACATAATCGGGCCATCATGCAATCACGATGTAGGTTGGGCACGAAAGCGTGCGAACAGCTCACGGGCGGCAGCACCCGAAATGAACCCGGCCCATGATTATGCGAATCAAATCACGGGCTTTAGGCCAAAAATTGTCTCGGTCCTTGTTTGGCCGGATATCGGTGCGAACGGGCGGATGCAAACCAGAGCGTAGTTAGGCCCAACTATATGGCGGGCTTTTACAGGCTGAAATTAATATAGGGCTGAAATGTTAGCGGGCCCTAATGGCCAAAACTAATATCGGCGAATTACTAAGTGGGCCTTTAGCAAGTGGGCCCAAAAGCATAGTGTCCGGTTGATGGGCGAATCGATGGGCCATGTAATTGGAATTGTCCAAGGCGGATGTCCTCTTACAGGACTTAGTGCATTGGAGCCATCACAACTAGGAAGCTTATAGGGTTAATCGGGACCGATTTATACTAGATTCGGCCCCTTACGGTGAAGGTAAAGCCTACGTCTAGTTGGGTTGGTATTGCTTGAGGTTTTCGATGACCGAGGGGCGAGAATCGCTATGCCCAGTTCTCGATTGGTTGTTTCTTTCCCTAAGCCGTAACAGGTGGGTCCCTTATATACGCGGGTTGATGCCACAGCCCTCTGATCGGCCCGGCTTATAAGCAGTGTCCATTTCGGTGACTAGTCAGGTCTACCTTATGATACAAGTCTTGCCATTATGGCGGTTTACTAGCAGACCTTAAGTCGCTGTGGGCCTTAGGCCCTTTGTTGAGCGCCATCTTCATGCTGGACTTGGGCTTACATCTAGTAATCTCTTTCGTAACCCGGCCCCTCTGGGCGACTTACACAAATAGTTATATCCCCAACATTAGGCCCCAGTTGATTTGAACCTGTTCATGTCAATCTTTAAATAACAAAACATAAAGCTTGGTCTTACATTGCGCAAAAAGACTTTCTTTAACCGCCGTGGCGTCATTCTTTGGATCCGTGTTAACCCGTCATGGCGTCATCTTTCCTTTATTCGCCGTATCGCCGCGGATCTCTGTCTTTATTGTCCGTTCCAAAAATCGGCGTCGGGGCTGCTGGATAATAATTCTTATCTCGTTTCGCGCCGTCTGATTATGCTCTCCTTATAAATAAGCGCGACCTAGGTTTCATTTTCACACTTCCGTCGTCTTCTTCCTCTTGCCTCCTCTCGAGCTCCGCCCGCCGCCGTCAAGCTTCTCGTCTTCATCGACCCAACCGCCGCATCAACCTGAGTCGGACCCGGACCAATGTCGGCGAACCTCCAGCTCCTCGGATCCGTAAGTTTCCTTTCCTTCCTGCCTAGATCTGCATTAGAGCTTCTTCAAGTTAAATCGTAGTTCATCACCATTAGAGCCATTTCCTTGTTAGTTTTCCTCCTAGATACCACTTCGATCGAGAATGATATAGAACAGCCCGGTAGTTGTTTTAGCCCTTATCTTGGATATGAAGCGGATCTCTTTCTCGTATGAAGGCCTTATTCAAGCCTATGAGCATGCCTGCGTCGGTTTTAGGTCTAGAAAAACTTCTTATCAGAACAACCTTTGATCTCAAATCATAGCGAAAGATTATGAAACCTGTTTTTATCACCCGGAAATTCTTATGTTAAATGCCTTTAACATAACTGTCCAGTATCCGTTTAAGCGCATCCCACTTGATCATGTGAACCTTCTCGGGTCTTTAAAACTTTTGAATTTGCTAACACTTGTGGCGGCTTAAATAATGTTGCCAATTATCCTTATGTCATTAGGCCCTTTAAGCCGCTACCTTAAGTAATTTGAATATTTTCTTCGGGTTAAAATTTAAACTAGAACTTCTTATTTTGTAATAGGCCAATCTGTTGTCATGGCACCTAAGTCGACCAAAGCTCATGTAACTGGCTGGGTCCCATCACTTCACTAAAAGCAAGCGGCTGAATTTGTGAGTCGGCCATTTGCCAAGAAAAGGAAGTCATGTCTTATCGCGTCCTGACCCCTCTGAAAGAAGCCTCAACCCAAAGAAGGGGAGGTAATAGTTTTCACGGATCACATGAGCCAGGTTTGCCCCTCCGGCTTAAAGTTCTTGAGAGAAGTTCTAAATTTCTTTGACCTTAGACCTCAAGACATTGGACCCAATTCCATGTCCAATCTTTGCAATTTTCAAGTCTTCGTGAGGTGTACACAGGAGAGGAACCTGCTCTTATTAGAACTGTTTTATTTGAACGGCGAGAATGGCGCGTAGCAGGCGAGTCTTGAACTTGGCGGTATCTCAATCAGCAGACGGAGGGTATTTGTTTCCTTATCTTTGCTCTGAGTCACCCCAAATATTAGAACCAGGTCATGGTTCTCTGTCGAGATACTTCTCCGGTGATGAGCCGCCTCTGCCCGACTTTAGCCCTCGCCTTGAGTCCAACCATCCAGCGGAGATAAAGCGGCTGTTGAGCGTTGCCGCTCAACCCCACCATCAAGAAGATTAAAGCTCTTCGGGAAATGGTTTAGCAGCATCGACTTGGTCAGTGCAGGTCACTTGGTATACTCCCATTAAGCCGCCGCTCACGGCAATGTGCACCTATCTGATGAACAAAAAGACCCAATCGCCATAGTTGACGACTTACCGGATGGCGTGGCGGATGCTACAACCGATCCTTGCTAAAGGAGGGTACTGTTATTAACAACACCTTGGTTACTTCCCTTTTGCAAAAGAACCCGGCCCTACGATAAGTTACCAATCTTAGTAAATACTCCTTAATATGTTTACCTCCTTATACTTATAATTCCTTATCTTTTCCACGGACAAGTGATGATTTCGGAAAGTCAAATATGACCACGAGGCCCCAACAAGCGGAGCAGCCAAGAAAAATGAAAGGAAAAAGCAAGGCAGGGGACTTCAAAAAGAAGAAACCAGCGCCTCTGAATTGCTCAAATTGGATGACTCTTCTTGAGATGAGGAAGAGTAATCCCTTATTCTCTTTAACTCCTTTGTTACTATTTTATTGATATTTCCGCCTTCGGAAGACCTGAAACAACCAAGCTCATGGCGAAGAGGTAACTATAATCTCCTCCGACTCGAGCCTTTGCCAAAGCACAAAACCGGGTGACACGGAAATGAATTTTCACATCCCTTACCTTATCAAGATCCTCAATTTCTTTTGAAGCAACAACAGCTTGAGGCGGAGGCAAACCCGGACGGTAAGGATGTGGAGCTCTCTTCGGCTTACCTTAAATGGCGAGGCGTCGAACTAAGGTCATCTCGCTTTGCGTTCTGTTATCCTTTGGCGGGTTTAATTAAATCGACCTCTCAATTCATCTAACTCCAATTATCGGGGATACCTCTCCTTCCTCTGGCGAGTCTATGCAATCCAACATGCGGCTTTCAAGACTGCCCACAGGTAATGTACCTTTATTATCCTCATGTTTTGCCTTACTCATATTTTGTACTCATCCTTTTGTTTTTATCCACGATGTATTGGCAAAGCGTAGTAAGAGGGCTAAAAGAACAAACAGATTGAAGACCGGTAGCAGGCGGAACCGGAACCACTTACGATGCTTCTACTCATAAACCTCCTCTGAGCGGCCCATGAAATTCCGACACCATCTTCCGACCGCCTCGAAGACACTCTTGATAGTTAGATAAACCCGGAAATTCCTAGCCGGTCCGGACGGTTGAGCAGTTGAATTCTTGAAAAGCCGGTATGTTGAACCGGCTGACCTCTTTGTTCTTGCGGATGCACCGCTAAGGAAGAACTTGTCAACCGGAAGACCACGGACACATGATTATGCCCTTAAGCATGGCGATATAGTCTCGAGCTATCTCAATCAAGTGCATAACAGCCAGCGACACGGAAATTGACATGGTGAAACAGATACATCATAAATATGAGGTATAACTTATTATTTCTCCCGAATCTTACTTCTTGTACCAGCCCCCAAGTCTCTGCTTATAGGTAAATATCAGTAGACTTAGATACCAACTCTTGTTAGTTCACCGGTTTACAAGAAAGGATATTTAACCGGCTATAATATAGCAACTTAAAAACAAGCGATACATTAGCCCCCAAGTGTCAAGTATCTTTACTTGTAAAGTGCTTGAGACTTTAATATACCTGTCGACATTATAAAGTAAAATTTTCTTCAGCATACATTAGCCCCCAAGTGTCAGGGTCTTTACTTGTAAAGTGCTTGAGACTTTAATGTCTACCATAACCTTACTTGTAACCAGGCGTTGCAGGTCTCCACCGGTCAATTGAATTGCGATTCTTGACGAGAAGACCGGTGGCGGCCCAAGACCTTGAGATTCAAAAGCGACTCCAAATCGCTTTCATCATCTACGAGCAAGAAAAGTTGAAGAAGGATTTTGGCAGCAGAAAGAAGGCTGGCGGATGAAAAATCTTCACTTGTGACGGAGATAGCGGAAGCAGCTCTTGCGAAGCAAGCTGCGAATTGTCGAAGCAAAGCACCGAATATCCCAAATGGTCTCAGCAATTCGGTAAGTTACTATGTGTAACTTTTGAACATCACCATGATTCATTTGATAACTGTTTGAGATATGATCTCGGCAATCTTATATGCATAAGCGCGGGTCCCGAGTACCAACTGAAGCGAATATCTTTGATCAAGCTTAAGGCGGTGTACACTCTAGTGGAACAGGCGTACACGGGTCTAGCGATGCTTTGGCCGTTGTGGCTTTATCAAATAATACTCTATCTCTGCGGGATGTGCTCAAGCGGCTTGCCGTGTTACCTCAACAGTTCAGGAGTTAAAGCGAGCATACAGTAGGCAGGGGCCATAGCCGCCTAAGCGAACCCAGCGTTGGTTCGAGCTAGACTTAGGCGATGTTGCTCTTGGATATCCTAGCTTAAAGGAGGCGGCTCTACATTCAATGAATCAGACTTCACCACCTGTTTGAGAGTCGTGCGTCCTGGTACCATCATCGGCAGCGATATTGATCTTACAAAGTATCGGCGGGTTATGACAACGAGCGGAGGATTCAACTCCGCATTATGATGGCGTCGACTGATCCCTCAACTAAAGCATACCTTTGCTCTGAAGTTGACTGGCGGTTTAATGTATCTTTGGCTGAATTTGAAGCCTTAAGCATTGGCGGACCTCGTCAACCTTCGAGACAAAGCAGCGACGAAGAGGTGGAGAAGGATAACCCGGGCGTCAAGTCCGCGAAGGAGTAACCGCTCGGCACTTAAGTCTTTGAAAAACAATGCTTCATTATTCAGACTCGGGAGTCTTGTAATAGGGTAGAAAAACTTCTTAACTCTGTCATGCCTTGGCGCATGTTTGCGGTGCTAACAATGTCTCAAGCCGCTATCATTGTGTCTGTCGGCTTGAATTGCTTCTTAACATCCAAAAGCATTTTGCTTTACCACAATATAAAAACAAAAAATTCCTGGCGTCTCACCACATCGAGAATTAGTGTAAAATAATGTTAACCGGATGTGAACCAAAACATCATAAGTATCAACGGTTTAAAGTATTACATTACCGGCTTGATCCCAAAAGACAGTTTACTTATCTTTTGTAAATTGGCACATATAATGTTTACCTGGCCCTTAATATTCACTCTTATAGAGTAAAGTAAACCTAATTTTCAAAGGCTTGATTGAATCGATCAGTAGAACCGTTCAAAGGGGTTAATAAGATTCGGATCGATCATAGCCCCCAATGGCTTTAGCGATGCCGATCAAGTGGGTATCGACAGCTATGTTCTCTTTGGTTGAATATGACCTATGTTTGTACATAGCCCCAAGTGACCATGAGAGTTGTTTAATGGCGATTCAATCGATCCACGTCGGACCCAAAGGGGTTAAGCTATGATTCAAATATGATCAAAAAGCCCCCAAGTGGGTTTGGTATGCCGATCAATTGGGTATCGGCTATGTTCTCTTTGGTTTGAATCGACCTATGTTTGAGCAGGAAGCCCCAAGTGACCATGGCTCGATTCAGATATGATCATAAGCGGACCAAAGGAAAACGGATTAGATATGATCCGCTCCACAAGTGTTTGTGGATGGAAGATTTTTATATATATATACATTGCTAAAAAGAAAAAGAGAAATATACTCACGAAAGCCGTGGCTTAAGTATATGTAGGGCGGAGATGCGCTATGTTCCTGACCCGTGGGTCTCTTCCTCGACTTACGTGAGTCTTTGTGCCCTCGAACATCAATGAGGTAATATGACCCGTTGTTGAGATTTCTTGACGAAAGGTCCTTCCCAAGGAGGGACAACTTGTGCATATCAGTTGATCCTGAATGAGGCGAACTAAATCACCTTCTGAAAGGTTACGCTTCTAACCGGCTGTGATATGGCGCTTGGTCTTGCTTTAGATCGCCGAGCAGGCTATTGCCAAGTCTCGCTCTTCATCCAACAAGTCAAGTGCATCTGACGAGCTTTTCATTATCAGCCTCAACGTGGCCGCACCGGGTGAATCATGCGGATGTCACTGGCGAGAACCGCCTGCCCGTACACCATGAAGAAAGGTGTATAACCGATGAACTGTTAGGCGTTGTGTTGATGCTCCATAACGCAGAGTAACTCCTCCACCCAACAACCGGAGTTTCTTTGTAAGGGAACTAAGATGGGTTTGATACCTTTCAAGATCTCTTGATTAGCTCTTTACCTTGACCATTAGGCGGGGGTGAGCAACAGCGAAACATCAAGCGGATGTGCTCTGGTTGTGAACTCTTCCATGGCACCTTTGGAGAGATTAGTACCATTATCGGTTATAATACTATGCGGAAAACCAAAGCGAAAGATCACCTTTTTGATGAAGCGAACCGCCGGTGCATCACACTTCGGCCAAGCTGCTGCTTCAACCCCTTGGTGAATTTATCACGCGCCACAATAGGTGTCTTCTTATCTTTAGACCTTTTGAAAGGTCCAACCATATCAAGCCCCGGACGCAAGCGGCCAAGTAATCAGAATCATCCTCAATTCTTGAGCGGCACATGAGCTCGTCGTGAAATTTTGACATCCGTCACATTTCTTGACGGATCCCGCGCCGGCGCAGGCGTCGATAATAAAAACCATGACAAAAAGCCTTGGCTACGGAGACTTTGAACCGACATGATGAGCGCAATCACCTTCATGAATCTCACGAAGTATCTCGACCCTCGTGGGTACACAGCGTTAAGCATGATGTGGCGGTGATGCAACTGCGCCATGAACAATCGTCATGGATTTGGACGCTTTGATGATTTGTCTTGCCAAGGTCTCGTCCTCGAGCAACTCTCCGGGTCATATAGGCCAAGTATGGGACCGTCCAGTCCGGGATGGCATGGAAACGCGCCACCCTCGGTGCGGTCTTGCAAGCTCTTCCTCTGTAGGCACTACGTGAAGGGTTATGCAAAAGTCAAGAAAAGTATTAGGTGGACCGACTACGTTGAGACCCGGCCGGCTTAAAGCATCGACCGCCTCATTCTTCCTTGATCAATGTGCTCTACTTGATAACCTTTGAAGTGCCCAGCCACGCATCAACTTCCGCGACGATAAGCATATAAGGGGATCCGAATCCCGTGCACGATACTGTTGAGCGGAGGTCTGAATCGCCCAAACGCCGTTGCGGCTCAAATTCATCTCTTTGGCCATCCGACCATGGAGTAAAACCTCGTATTCAGCTGCATTGTTGGTCTGAAACATAAGCGGACACATAAAATTGATCACCTCGGAAGTTAAAGCGACTCCACCCCAAGCCTTCAACTGCACGGACCCATCGAGTGAATAGTCGATCGTGTTATCCGGCTTCTCCTGCAGGTGCAACTCCGTCCAATCATTGATAAAGTCCACTGGGGCTTGAGACTTGATATGTGGCGGCATATACTTAAACCGTGAGGCCCAAGCTTGATGGCCCCTTGGCAACTCGTCTGTGGCTTCCTGTTACGGATAATGTCTCCCAAGGGGCTGAACTTACCACAGTTATAGGATGACCGGAAATCTTTAGCCCGAAGCTTGATGACACCCATAAACAAGTTTACGCCAATGGATACCTTTGCTTGGACTCTATAAGCACCTCGCGATGTAATAAACCGGCAGTATTGGGATTCTCCTTGCCGGTCTCTTCGCTCCACCACAATGGCCACACTAACAACACGTGAGTTAACAACATACAATAACAGCGGCTCTTTATCAATTGGAGCTGCGAGAACCGGTGCTCGGACAATTGTCTCTTTAAATCTTCAAAGGCAGCATCAGCAGCCTCCTCCGAACAAAGGTGTGCATTTTCTTCATCATCGATACGCGGTGAGCCTTCTCCCTAGCGGCTTAGCCGGCTTAAAGTATAACGACCTGCTAGTCGCTGAACATCATTGATGCACACCGGTTTAGCGGAAGTGTCGCCTTGATCTTCTCGGGTTAGCTTCAATGCCTGTTTGAACCGGGAATCCCAAAAGTTTACTGCGGTACCCCAAATACACACTTGTCGGGTTAAGCATCATCTTATAAACCGGAGATTATCAGGTTTCCTTTAAGTGGGAGATCAAGGTTTCCTTCTCTTGGACTTCACCACAATGTCATCCACATAAGCATGAACATTGCGCCCAATCGATTGTGGAGACAATTACGCACACACGATAAGTCGCTGGGCACTCTTGAGCCCAAGCGGCATAGACACAAGGACTCCAAATGGAGTAACAACCGTCTTCTCCTGGTCCTTAACTGCCATCTTGATCGATGATAACGAGTAAGCATCCAAAACTCAACCGCTCGCAACCCGCTGTAGCATCAATGATTTGATCAATGCGGGCGAGCAAAGGATCAACCGGACAAGCTTTATTTAGGTCGTGTAGTCCACACATCCGCCAGGTGCCGTTCTTCTGAGCACAAGCACGGATTAGCCAACCACTCCGGGTGAACTTCCACGATGAACCGGCCGCTAAACCGGCGACCTCCTCCCTATAGCCTTCGCCTTTCCTCATTGAATGCGGGGCTTTGCTGACGCTTATACTTTGGATCAATATTAAGTGTGCTCGGCGAGTTCTCTCGGGACACCGGCATCGGAAGGTTTCCATGCAAAGATGTCGATTCTCACGGATGAACTTCGATGAGGCGCTTTCCTATTGGGATCCAAATTGATGCGCGATCTTGAACTGCTTGGAAGAGTCGCACGGGTAAAGTCAACCATTTTGTCTTGGCGGCCGACTTAAATTTCAACGCCGAGTCTTGCTCCGTGGTTGGCTTCTTCAAAGGTCATATCTGCGGTCAACATTAGTTTGATAAAACTTGGCTCCTCTTGGCTAAGCGGATTCGCATAAGCCGCGCCGCTTCCTCGCACTCCAAGGCCACCTTCGACTCCATGCCTGATGATGGTGCCTTGTAACCCGGCATCTTGAGCTGCGATAAACATAACATGGTGCGTGCCATAAACTTGGCATAAGCGGCCGTCAAATAGAGTGTGATATGGGCTCCTGATTTTGACTACCTCAGCGTCGACTTCCGACCTGGAATCATATTCATCTCAAAAGCCACTTCCATTCGATCTTTCCAGCAGGATATGCCGACTTACCGGTACCACCCATGAAAAACAGTGTTAGGCGTTCTCAAGTCCTTGGTCAGGACCCATACGGCGAAAGGTCTCATAATAGAGAATATTGATGCTGCTTCCGCCGTCCATTGGCACCTAGTGAACTTATACCCACCAACCTAAGGGGCTACCAAGAAGCCCGGCCCGGTTATCAACCGGAGGAATCTTCTCTGCTCCAAATGATAGGCTGCTCGACCACCTCGGATAACATGGTTCAGCGATTTCTGACCAGCTTATGAACCTTAGTCACGTTTACACAAGTTAGTGGTAAACATGGTCTTACCCGTTCAAGCTGTTTGGATGGCTCAAATGCTTTGTTGCTTTCTTTGCTGTCCTCCTTTGACTTCTTTGCTGATTATAGCCACCTTGACCACCTTGAAAACTAGAATTTGGCACGCCACGGACCATGGAAACCACCTGCTCTGAACGCCGCTGATCCGTGATTGCCATCAAACATGTTTGCAAAGCCTTCATGATCGTGCAGTCTTTCCATAAGTGGGTGTGAGTTCTCAATCACAAATGTCTTGGACAAGGCTCATTGAAGCTTCTCGAGGACTGAGCCACCGGATCGAGGGTGCTCTCCCCTTCGCTTCTTGTTATTACCTTGGGCATTATAGCGCCCGGATTCGATCGCCGGTGTCTACGCTTGATTATTGTCGTTGCCATGTCATTTGCTTGCGTGTTGCACTTTGCCATTCATGCATTTCATATCATGTCATCTTGTACATTTCATTTTGCATACATTTTAGTCTCATGCATCGAGCATTTTCCCGTTGTCCGTTTTGCAATCCGCACTCCTATGTCTCCAGCCCCTTTTACCTCTTTTGTTATGCGGGTGTTAAGCGGTCTCGGAATGGACCGAGGTTTGTAGCGGACCTTGGTATAGCCGGTGAACCGCTGTCAAGTTTAGATCATTTGGAGGTCGTTTGGTACTCAGCAGTTACAGAGGGTAACCATAAGCCTCTTTTGTGTGCAGCCCACCCCTTTCAAAGTGGCCCCAAACCACCAAACTCCCCTCCATGCTCTCGATCGTTCGATCACGATCGTGTGGCGGCCACACCTCATTTGGACTCTAGCTCCTCTACCTATAAATTAGTCCTCCCTCCATTTTTCGGATGAATCCCCAAACCCTAGCAGTTTTCCTCTCGCGCCGCCCGAGGCGTCTGCCCGCGCCCGGACCGTCCACATGACACGTGCCGGACAATCCCGGGCGACACCTCAGCGCCCGCCGCCCCTCCTCCTCCCAGCGCCCGTGGGCGCCAGCCCGGCTCCCCTCACGCCCGCCCAGCCCAGAAGCCACTCCAAGGAGCCCACTTGGGCCCTCCGTCCCGCCGCCCGCCCGCCCGGCGCGCCCGGCGCCCGCCAGCGCGCCTCCGGCGGCTGGCCTCCCGCGCGCCCAGCGCCGCCTCCCCGCCCGGCCACCTCCTCGGGCGCTGTCGCCGCCTCTCCAGCGCCCGCGCCTCCGCGCTCCGGCGCGCGCCTGTGGCGGCCTCGCGTTAACCTCGCCGCCCTTCTTCCCGCCGTCTCCGGCGGCGCGCGTAATCCGCCCGAGCGCGCCCTTGGTCGCCTTAGCCTCGATCGCCCGCGTGCGCCCGCCAGCGCCGCCGCCGCCCGATCTCCCCTCCGGCGTCCTCCTGGCCTCGGTTCGGCGAGATCAAGCCACTCCGTGAACGAAAACGTGCCGTTGACTTTCTCGGGGAGAAATC
This sequence comes from Aegilops longissima, assembly GCA_021605205.1. Classification (NCBI taxonomy): domain Eukaryota; kingdom Viridiplantae; phylum Streptophyta; class Magnoliopsida; order Poales; family Poaceae; genus Aegilops; species Aegilops longissima. The sequence goes on from JAHIAM010011192.1 coordinate 14,985, forward strand.
ACTAAGTCCCGAATCTGTGACATTTTCATGCATTTTCATCGCGCCATAACTCTCTTCATATTGCTCCGTTTAGATGCGTGTATCAATTTGTTCAAATGTCGAAGAGTAGATCATTTCATCTCATTGCATCATTTTCATTTGAGCTCATCTTGATGCCCGAAATGCTGTTAGAAGAGGGCTATGTGATGTTAGTTTCAGATTCTTATCGGACATGCACTTTTGTCATTTTTGCCATGATTGATGTGTGCCCTATGAACTTGAGTCCTACATGTGTTTTGTAATATGCCATGCCATCTTTGAGGGGTGTATGTCATGTATTTTTGTGATCTCTGGTGACTAGCACAAGCATGCAAACAAGGCTTCATGATGTTGCTGATTTCAGCCTGTTTTGCTGATATTTTTTATATTAACTTGATGCTACGAGAGATCCATGCTTATTTTGAGATACTTCAGTAAGGATGTTTTGAAATATGGTTATTCTATATCCATCCATGCCCTTGTTTGCAATTATGGAGTGCCATAGCTTGGTCAATCGAGCTCTACTTTTGCTATAAAATGTTTCTGGCAGGTTGTTTACATGTTATTCAATTTTGCAAGGTTGTTGTAGTTGATCCGTGTATGCTATGATGTTGTTCTTGCCATGTATAGCTTCTATGCCATGTCTTATTACTGTGAGTTGCCTTGCCATGCCATGTATTTCTGTGGTGAGTGGTTCAAGCTCACCAACATGCCTACTGTCGTTGTTCCTGCCATGTATGAATCTGTAATATAACTTGCCATGTTTACATGGGTGCCATCATATTTTAATCCTTTTGGCTTATGGTCGATAAGGACTTTTGTTCTAAATTAGTAGTTCATGACATGCCTTTGTTTGCCATGATAAGTTCCTGTTTGTTGTTTGATAGCTCTAAACATTGCTACTTTGATGTTATTTCACGATAAGTCATTGTTATTATTTGCAATCTTGCCATGTGTTTTGAGCATGTTCTAGTTGTTTACGGAGATAGCTTAGTGTTCATGTTTTGTAATGCTTTATAAATCATATGCCTTTTTTTATTATGTTGAGATGTAGCATGTTGTTTTGATGCTTGCAATATGCCTAGTTGCTGTTTGGACAGATTGTTGTCATGACTTGTATAGGGTGTATGTGTTGAACCGTTGCTCCGTTTTGAGTGTGCTCTATATGAAACTTGCTTGATTTTGCATGTAGTTTCATATTATCATGTTATCCTTGTTTTGAGGTGTTTGCTTGATGTTTGTATGCATTTTGCATCAATGCCATGCCTTGTTTTGCTCATATCTTCTAGGCCGTAGCTCGAATTAATGAACTTTATAAACTTGACTAGAATTTCGTGTAGATCATCGTGGTGCATATTAAATTGCTGTTTAACAACTTGAACATAAGGTTTATTCAGATCTGGACCAATTTCGAAATTTGCATATGAGGACTTGAATTGTTATATGTTGTTCGGCCTCATTTAAACTTGCTTTGATGTGTTGCTCTTGTTTGCATCATCTCTTGCCATGAGTAGCTTCATGTAGTCTGTCATGCATCATGCTTGGTGTGCATCATGTCTTGTTCATGTGTGGTGTGTTTACTATGTTGTGTGCTTCTTCTTGTTAGTTCTGTTTCGTTGCGATCGTGAGGATTAGATTCGTCTCGCTTGGTTGGCTTCATCCGTTCGTCTTCTTCATGGACTCGTTCTTCTTCCTTGCGGGATTTCAGGCAAGATGACCGTCACCTGGATCTCATTACTATCATTGCTATGCTAGTTGTTCGTTCTATCGCTATGCTGCGCTACCTATTACCTGTTTATCAAGCCATCCCAAATTGCCATGTCAGCCTCTAACCTTTTCACCCTTCCTAGCAAACCGTTGTTTGGCTATGTTACCGCTTTGCTCAGCCCCTCTTATAAGCGTTGTTGCGGGTGAAGATGAAGTTTGTTCCTTGTTGGAACATGGAGATGTTGTTCCTTGTTGGAACATGTTTACTTGTTGGGATATCACAATATATCTTATTTAATTAATGCATCTATATACTTGGTAAAGGGTGGAAGGCTCGGCCTTATGCACTGTGTTTTGTTCCTCTTGCCGCCTAGTTTCCGTCATATCGGTATTATGTTCCCGGATTTTGCGTCCCTAACGCGGTCGGTGATTTATGGGACCCCTTGACAGTTCGCTTTGAATAAGACTCCTCCGGCAAGGCCCAACATTGGTTTTACCATTTGCCTCACCTATGCCCTTTTTCCCTTGGGTTTTAGGGCAGGGTCATCTTTATTTAGCCCCCGGGCGATGCTCCTTCAGTGTTGGTCGAAGCAGGCGAACTGGGGGCCCTGCGGGCGCTTCGAGGCTTGGTTTTACTCGTGGGCTGACTATCGGTGTTGCCGTTGGAGCGAGATATGTGCAGCTCCTATCGGGCGCATCGAAGAATATTGTGGAACACTTTAAATGACTTACAAAATTGGCAGCAAGGCATTGAGTGCCATTCAGAAGCAATGAAACTCATCGCTCCCCACAGTTGATTCTTGTTAGAATATCATCCTAATGATTTAACCTCGAGTCAAAGCGGATGGCTGTATCTGTTCCCATCAAGGTGCTGTTCTAATTTGGCAAGTTTTATTGATTGCGTTATCTTGCATATGTTGTCTTGCATTTCTTCTACTTTGTTGCCGCCATCACCTTAGTTTACTCATCATATAACTCGAGATGCCATGCCCATCCATTATCAATACATATTCCATCTGTCATCATACCATGTTTTCCTCAAATGTTCTTGTGCATCGGACATCAAAAAGGAAGGGGTGATTGCGAACTGAAGGAGCACCGACAAAGTCCTTGAAAAAGCGTGGTGGTGCGGAGAAATCAGACGCCACACTTATATTGGCTGTACAACGGTGACACAAAACGTGGGACCGACTCCAGTAATTGTACCCATACTTCACAGCCACACCACTAGCCCCACCACGGGACCTGCACTCCAGACAAAAGGTATACCGATTTCATTTGCCATAGCACCAGCCGTACCACAGAAAAATCCCTCCGGCAAAAATACAAAGTCCACCGGCGAAGACCTATCCCAAGCTGCGAGGCGGCCATTCTGCATTGGAACCCCATTCCATTTATTCCCAGTTTAAAGACAATGCTTTCAATGTTGTTAGGGACTACGTGCATATATTCCCATCATGGGAAGATTATAGTGAAGACAAACACCATTTCACATCTTCTGTCCAACTTATGTAAGTGCTATAATTCATGTTATTATTTTCCTATTTTACGCTGATTGAACACATCATGATTTACATTACATTGTTGTAGTAGCGAGGTCAATCTGGATAGTCATGACGAGCAAAGCTTGCTTGTGCTTTCAAGAAAGCATTGCAGCGATGTCGATGTTACTAAAATCACACTGATGGCAAGTCTATAAGCAATTTCGGTGAAGTCTCATGTGCTAAATTAGAAGACATTGAATGGAAAAACCTTGTTATGCACTAGTCTCGTTCGGGATGAGTCGCATCTATGAAATCACATGACAATTTGAACTTCTACTTTTCGCATGTGCCTATGGATCTTTTGCAGGAAATCTGCTCGAAGAACCGGTTTGACAAACGAAGGATATCACAAATATGCTGCCTTGCTTTGCTCTTGTTAGTACTGTTGTCTGTATCCTTTATACTTGCATACATACGGTTCATTATGTGACAGCGTGCATGATAGCTTTATCAATTGTTAGCTCCAAATTATCTGATCTGTATGAATGGTTACATTAGTGTAGAATATATCCAATAATGTTTTTTTAGCTCGCATTGTTCTTGTAAGTACATCTTGTCCTTTATCGATGTACTTATAATGACGGTAGTTGTTCATGTACCATCTCTGCAGCTTATTTTCCTTTGCCTCCATTTTCTACACAGGATCTATATTTACTCTTACCATAAGGTTGGTCTTGAAGAAGTTTAGTGTGCATTGCTCTTGGCTGTACCTTTGCTGTATCGCTGCACTTACATTTATAGCTACTTGGTTATGTAGCATCACTCTTCATCTTATCTTAAATATTCTCCATTTTTTAGTATATTATCACATCTATATTTACTCTTAACAAAATGTAGAATAAAGGCAATGCTTTTGAAGAAGATTGGTAAAAACTTCTTGAATTGCCCCCCCATCAGCATGGACAAGGCCTTTATAGAGCTGTCTTCACCAATAATGTAAGTTTGTCCATCTCAAGCCTTCAAACTTTGTTGTATATATTTGGTTAGGCATGATTGCAACAAGCTTTTATTTTGGTGTTTGCATCAAATTGCTTGTTTAAAGTTTATTATGTAGTTCATAAACAAAAGTTTGTCCTTTCTCAATTTAAGTTTTGGTTGTACAACCAAGTTCCTTCTTCATACCATGTAAATTAAACTATCTGAGCAAGTGATCTTCTTTTGCATACATGTATGCTTGTTCTTCATCAAGTAATCCGGTGGTGTGGTGAACCTACCCACTCTGACACATGTCATATTCTGCAATGTCTTAACTATGAACAATGTCATATCATTCTACTATTATTTAAACCGTCTCTTTATTTGCCAATCTGAAATGGTATAAATTGACACACTAACCATTGATACTTATGAGTTCTTGATAATCGGTGGTGTCGTGGGCGCCAACTCCTTCACAATGTCATTTCCTGCCATGTCTTGAGCCTGAACAATACCATATTGTGTTAATGCAAATTTAAACTGTGTCACTTTATTAGTCGATAAATGTGATGAATTATCGCCTTGATACTTTTATGTGCAAAACATGTCATCACATGCTTGTTTATCTTTGAGTGAGGAAGATATAAGTGTTGAACAAGCCTTGATCTCATCATCTTGCTCAGCTGCTTGCGGCGCAGCTCCCAACAGGGCTAACCTTTCTTGAACTCTATTGAAGTCTTGTCGGTTTTATATTATTTTGTCGGCGTGTTTATTTATGGTGGCGATCTTTGATGCCAGTGTATGTCTAATACGCTTGTGCTTTATTATCATAGTGGCGAACTTTGATGCCCGATGGATGTAATATGCGTAATTTCTTTATTGTATAGTCTAGGTTTTTCTTATTCACGATGCTGCAGTTATTTTCTTGTATATATCTGTCTTCGTAGTAAACCAAACCGTAAAATTACGGTACATAATCGGGCCATCATGCAATCACGATGTAGGTTGGGCACGAAAGCGTGCGAACAGCTCACGGGCGGCAGCACCCGAAATGAACCCGGCCCATGATTATGCGAATCAAATCACGGGCTTTAGGCCAAAAATTGTCTCGGTCCTTGTTTGGCCGGATATCGGTGCGAACGGGCGGATGCAAACCAGAGCGTAGTTAGGCCCAACTATATGGCGGGCTTTTACAGGCTGAAATTAATATAGGGCTGAAATGTTAGCGGGCCCTAATGGCCAAAACTAATATCGGCGAATTACTAAGTGGGCCTTTAGCAAGTGGGCCCAAAAGCATAGTGTCCGGTTGATGGGCGAATCGATGGGCCATGTAATTGGAATTGTCCAAGGCGGATGTCCTCTTACAGGACTTAGTGCATTGGAGCCATCACAACTAGGAAGCTTATAGGGTTAATCGGGACCGATTTATACTAGATTCGGCCCCTTACGGTGAAGGTAAAGCCTACGTCTAGTTGGGTTGGTATTGCTTGAGGTTTTCGATGACCGAGGGGCGAGAATCGCTATGCCCAGTTCTCGATTGGTTGTTTCTTTCCCTAAGCCGTAACAGGTGGGTCCCTTATATACGCGGGTTGATGCCACAGCCCTCTGATCGGCCCGGCTTATAAGCAGTGTCCATTTCGGTGACTAGTCAGGTCTACCTTATGATACAAGTCTTGCCATTATGGCGGTTTACTAGCAGACCTTAAGTCGCTGTGGGCCTTAGGCCCTTTGTTGAGCGCCATCTTCATGCTGGACTTGGGCTTACATCTAGTAATCTCTTTCGTAACCCGGCCCCTCTGGGCGACTTACACAAATAGTTATATCCCCAACATTAGGCCCCAGTTGATTTGAACCTGTTCATGTCAATCTTTAAATAACAAAACATAAAGCTTGGTCTTACATTGCGCAAAAAGACTTTCTTTAACCGCCGTGGCGTCATTCTTTGGATCCGTGTTAACCCGTCATGGCGTCATCTTTCCTTTATTCGCCGTATCGCCGCGGATCTCTGTCTTTATTGTCCGTTCCAAAAATCGGCGTCGGGGCTGCTGGATAATAATTCTTATCTCGTTTCGCGCCGTCTGATTATGCTCTCCTTATAAATAAGCGCGACCTAGGTTTCATTTTCACACTTCCGTCGTCTTCTTCCTCTTGCCTCCTCTCGAGCTCCGCCCGCCGCCGTCAAGCTTCTCGTCTTCATCGACCCAACCGCCGCATCAACCTGAGTCGGACCCGGACCAATGTCGGCGAACCTCCAGCTCCTCGGATCCGTAAGTTTCCTTTCCTTCCTGCCTAGATCTGCATTAGAGCTTCTTCAAGTTAAATCGTAGTTCATCACCATTAGAGCCATTTCCTTGTTAGTTTTCCTCCTAGATACCACTTCGATCGAGAATGATATAGAACAGCCCGGTAGTTGTTTTAGCCCTTATCTTGGATATGAAGCGGATCTCTTTCTCGTATGAAGGCCTTATTCAAGCCTATGAGCATGCCTGCGTCGGTTTTAGGTCTAGAAAAACTTCTTATCAGAACAACCTTTGATCTCAAATCATAGCGAAAGATTATGAAACCTGTTTTTATCACCCGGAAATTCTTATGTTAAATGCCTTTAACATAACTGTCCAGTATCCGTTTAAGCGCATCCCACTTGATCATGTGAACCTTCTCGGGTCTTTAAAACTTTTGAATTTGCTAACACTTGTGGCGGCTTAAATAATGTTGCCAATTATCCTTATGTCATTAGGCCCTTTAAGCCGCTACCTTAAGTAATTTGAATATTTTCTTCGGGTTAAAATTTAAACTAGAACTTCTTATTTTGTAATAGGCCAATCTGTTGTCATGGCACCTAAGTCGACCAAAGCTCATGTAACTGGCTGGGTCCCATCACTTCACTAAAAGCAAGCGGCTGAATTTGTGAGTCGGCCATTTGCCAAGAAAAGGAAGTCATGTCTTATCGCGTCCTGACCCCTCTGAAAGAAGCCTCAACCCAAAGAAGGGGAGGTAATAGTTTTCACGGATCACATGAGCCAGGTTTGCCCCTCCGGCTTAAAGTTCTTGAGAGAAGTTCTAAATTTCTTTGACCTTAGACCTCAAGACATTGGACCCAATTCCATGTCCAATCTTTGCAATTTTCAAGTCTTCGTGAGGTGTACACAGGAGAGGAACCTGCTCTTATTAGAACTGTTTTATTTGAACGGCGAGAATGGCGCGTAGCAGGCGAGTCTTGAACTTGGCGGTATCTCAATCAGCAGACGGAGGGTATTTGTTTCCTTATCTTTGCTCTGAGTCACCCCAAATATTAGAACCAGGTCATGGTTCTCTGTCGAGATACTTCTCCGGTGATGAGCCGCCTCTGCCCGACTTTAGCCCTCGCCTTGAGTCCAACCATCCAGCGGAGATAAAGCGGCTGTTGAGCGTTGCCGCTCAACCCCACCATCAAGAAGATTAAAGCTCTTCGGGAAATGGTTTAGCAGCATCGACTTGGTCAGTGCAGGTCACTTGGTATACTCCCATTAAGCCGCCGCTCACGGCAATGTGCACCTATCTGATGAACAAAAAGACCCAATCGCCATAGTTGACGACTTACCGGATGGCGTGGCGGATGCTACAACCGATCCTTGCTAAAGGAGGGTACTGTTATTAACAACACCTTGGTTACTTCCCTTTTGCAAAAGAACCCGGCCCTACGATAAGTTACCAATCTTAGTAAATACTCCTTAATATGTTTACCTCCTTATACTTATAATTCCTTATCTTTTCCACGGACAAGTGATGATTTCGGAAAGTCAAATATGACCACGAGGCCCCAACAAGCGGAGCAGCCAAGAAAAATGAAAGGAAAAAGCAAGGCAGGGGACTTCAAAAAGAAGAAATTTGTTAAAAATGCTGGATTGGGTGTATCAATTTTGATCTCTGTGGTACTAGCACAAACATGAACTGGCTTCATGATGTTGTGATTTCAGCCTGTTTTGCTAATATTTTTATGCCATGTTAACTTGTTCTACGTGAGTCCATGCTTATTTTGAGATACTTGCAGTAAGGATGTTTTGAAATATGGTTATTCTATATCCATCCATGCCCTTGTTTGCAATTATGAGTGCCATAGCTTGAGTCAATCGAGCTCTACTTTTGCTATAAAATGTTTCTGGCAGGTTGTTGACATGTTATTCAATTTTTCCAAGGTTGTTGTAGTTGATCCGTGTATGCTATGATGTTGTTCTTGCCATGTATAGCTTCTATGCCATGTCTTCTTACTGTGAGTTGCCTTTCCATGCCATGTATTGCTCTGTGTGAGTGGTTCAAGCTCACAACATGCCTACTTCGTTGTTCCCATGTATGAATCGTAATATAACTTGCCATGTTTACATGGTCCATCATATTTGATCCTTTTTGGCTTATGTCAGTAAGGACTTTTGTTCTATGCAATTAGTAGTTCATGCCATGCCTTTGTTTGCCATGATAAGTTCCTGTTACATGTTGTTTGATAGCTCTAAACATTGCTACGATGTTATTTCTGATAAGTCAAGCTGTTATTATTTGCAATCTTGCCATGTGTTTTTGAGCATGTTCTAGTTGTTTGGAGATAGCTCAGTGTTCATGTTTTGTCATGCTTTACCTGTAAATCATGTCCATGCCTTTTGTTATTATGTTGAGATCTGTAGCATGTTGTTGACTGCATTCCTGTTGCTGTTTTGACAGATTGTTGTCATGACTTGTATAGGGTGTATGTGTTGAACCGTTGCTCCGTTTTGAGTGTGCTCTATATGAAACTTGCTTGATTTTGCATGTAGTTTCATATTATCATGTTGCATCCTTGTTTTGAGGTGTTTGCTTGATGTTTGTATGCATTTTGCATCAATGCCATGCTTATCTTGTTTTGTTCATATTTTCTAGGCCGTAGCTCCGAATTAAATGAACTTTATATGTAACTTGATTAGAATTTCGTGTAGATCATCGTGGTTCATATTAACTTGCTGTTTAACAACTTGAACATAAGGTTTATTCAGATCTGGACCAATTTCGAAATTTGCATATGAGGACTTACGGAATTGTTATATGTTGTTCGGCCTCATTTAAACTTGCTTTGATGTGTTGCTCTTGTTTGCATCATCTCTTGCCATGAGTAGCTTCATGTAGTCTTGTCATGCATCATGCTTGGTGTGCATCTTGTCATGTTCATGTGTGGTGTGTTTACTATGTTGTGTGCTTCTTCTTGTTAGTTCTGTTTCGTTGCGATCGTGAGGATTAGTTCGTCTCGCTTGGTTAACTTCATCCGTTCGTCTTCTTCATGGACTCGTTCTTCTTCCTTGCGGGATTTCAGGCAAGATGACCGTCACCTTGGATCTCATTACTATCATTGCTATGCTAGTTGTTTCGTTCTATCGCTATGCTTCGCTACCTATTACATTTATCAAGCCATCCCAAATTGCCATGTCAGCCTTAACCTTTTCACCCTTCCTAGCAAACCGTTGTTTGGCTATGTTACCGCTTTGCTCAGCCCTCTTATAGCGTTGTTAGTTGCGGTGAAGATGAAGTTTGTTCCTTGTTGGAACATGGAGATGTTTTCCTTGTTGGAACATGTTTACTTGTTGGGATATCACAATATTCTTATTTAATTAATGCATCTATATACTTGGTAAAGGGTGGAAGGCTCGGCCTTATGCCGTGTTTTGTTCCCTTTGCCGCCTAGTTTCCGTCATATCGGTATTTGTTTTTTTCCCCATTTTTATGGCCCCCTTGGGTTCGCTTTAATGCTTCCCAAGGACGGTGCTCCTTCAAGTGTTGGTCACAGGGCCTGGGCCCAGGGCCTCGAGGCTTGGTTTTACTCGTGGCGACCTTCCGGTGTTTAGACCGAGATATGTGCAGCTCCTATCGGGATTTGTCGGCACATCAGGCGGCTTGCTGGTCTTGTTTTATTCTGTCGAAATGTCTTGTGGCGGATTCGGGTGATCGGGTCTTCCGGGAAAATATCCTTGTTGATCGCGAGCTTATCATGGGCTAAGTTGGGACACCTGCGGGTATAAACTTTCAGCCGTGCCGTGGTTATGTGGCGGATGGGAATTTGTTAATATCCGGTTGTAGTAAACTTGAAGCAAACTCTTCTAAAATACACCAACCGTTGGTAAGTTTGGTGTCTCTTTTGGGGTTGATCGAGAGGAGAACACGGTTTGGGTTATGTGGCGTAAGTAGGAGTTCAGGATCACTTTTGATCATTACTAGTTGGACCGTTCCTTTGTTTCTCTTCTCCTCTCATTTGCGTTGGTTAGCCACCAATATGTAGCCGCTGCAACCTCACCACTTTATCCCTTCCTTTCCCATTAAGCTTTGCTAGTCTTGATACCCATGGTAATGGGATTCTGAGTCCTCGTGGCTCCTGATTACTACACCACCAATTGCAGGTACAGGTTTGCGATGATCATGGCGTGAGGCGATGTTTGCTTGTATTGGAGTTCTTCTTACGCTTCTTCTTGATCGGGGATAGGTTCGGTCGGCGCCGGGCTAGCAGGTGGATGTCGTTTGAGTTTACTTTTATGTTTCATCCGTAGTGGGATGTTGATCTTGTATATGATGTTGATGTATTCTTGTGGCATTTGTGCCTTATGTATTATCCCCATCTATTATGTAATGTTGATGTAATGATATCCACCTTGCAAAAGCGTTTCAATATCGGGTCTATCCTTGGTGGGACCTTGAGTTCCTTTTGGATAGGGTGCATATTAGGCGTGCAAGTTAATATCGAGCCTCGACCGACCTTAAGGCCCTTGATTGATCGTGTAGTTTGGCGATGTTGAGTCTAGAAAAAAAATTTGGAGTCTAGTTATATCGGAGAGGATTTCTTTTTACTCCTCAGCCTTAAATCTCTGGTGAGGAATCTTGGCGTAGGTGTTTTGAATTACTCCTCTTCCTTCAAATTTTTCTTTAGGATCACGTGGTTGTTTCGTGAGTTGTCCATCCTCTTTTTCGGTGCATTTCTCGTCAAGTTGACTCGACCTCTTCATCTTTGCCAAGTTCAATCCTCAGTTCTTCCTCCGATGTCATTGTTTTTCCTTGTCGAAGTTGTCCTTGTTTTCCCCGCCTCCTTCTTCCTCTCGGAACGAGTCCATGATCAGTATCCTTCCTACCGTGTGAAGTTTTGCTCTCTCTTCTCAATGATTTCAACGGTGTTTTCTCTTCAAGAATTAAATGATTTCCCCTTCTAAGTTCCTTTGTTTTCCGCCCTCCACCTTTTTCTTCCGGAGTTCGAGTTTTTCCGACCATCAATTTCATTCATGTGGAACCTCTTGATCTTCCCTCAATTATTTCAACGGTGAATTCTCGTCTTGTTGTCATTCTTCATCCCTTTCTTTTCCGGTGCACTCAATTCAAGTTTTTTGGGTTGATCATATTCTTTTCCTCGGCTCAAATGTTTTCCCTTGCTCGTTCGCCTCTCGCGGTTTATCCCGGAGTGCTCAAGTCATCTCGGGAGATTCGTCTATGTTGAATTAATTGAGGTTGTCACCTATTCAAATATTTCAATGTTCGTGCATCATCTATCTCTTCAAAATCCTTTTCAGCGGTGTTTTCTCTTGATGGGCCCTAACCCAGGTCTTTTCGAGGATCTTACGACTCTTCTAATTTCGGAGCTATTCTCAAATCCTTTTGAAGTGTGACGTAAGAATGAATTTCATCATCACATGCCTTTTCCAAGATCGATTTCAAACCATTTCATTGTTGGCTCAACCTCTTGTTTTTCTTTCTTCGGAGTATCTCATTAATTTTGGTGGTGTTTCTCGTCATCATTTGAAGATTGAAGTAGAGTTTTCCCTAAATCTTGTCCGTTCTCCGGAGATTCATGGTGCTAGCTTCGATGTTATCCTATCTAATTGTTTCATCATGCAAATTCTTTTCATCCATCCGGAGTATTTCAGGAGTTGTTTTCGTCTCGATCATCAGGCGTCATCTTCGGAATATTTCTTCGTTCCAAGTTTTCACCGTTCATCTCAATATTCTTCGGTGCTTCATTCAAGAATTTCAATCAGTTCGCGATCTCTTTGTTCTCTTGTCTCAAATTTTCCCTCAAGTATCTTGTGGTTTCTAATTCTTTCCGTGATTATTCTCTTCTCTTCGTTCATTTTCATTCTTACGGTGGTTCGTCCAAGATTCTTTTCTTTGATTATCATATTAATCCATTCCTTCTTTCAATCCTAGGTGGTTCATGAAGACCTTCTCAAGTTTGCGAATGTCACTTCTCAATCCTTTTCAAGAAGAATAAGTAGTATGCAAAATCCATTGCTTGTCATCAATTTAATTTGATGAAGGATAAGCATACAATAAATCTTATTCTTATTTCATCAAAGTGATTAATCCTTCCGGAGTTTGTTCTTAATGAATAAATTCTAGTTCAAGTGTTTTCATCTTTTCTTTTGGAGTTCAAATTTCCTCGGCCATTTCTGGAACCTCCATCTAATTCATCCATGCTCATCTTATTCTTTCTTCCTTCATTCTATCTATCATCCTTTTTTTGGGAGTTCTTCATGGTGGTTCTTCATGATTTAATTCATTCTTCAAGTGTTCATCAAGATTCTTTGGGGAATTCAAGTATCTTTTTTCTTGCATCTCGGTGCAATTAAATCTCCGTATTCTTTTGAAGTGGAGTTTTGCATTTCTTCGTTCTTCTCATATTTAATCTTTTCCGGTGGTTGGTTATCACCTCATAATTTTGAGAGTTATCCATAAGTTCACAAAATCTTATTCTTTTTTGGTGATTTTTTAACAACTCCGTTCAATCCTTCCTTCTAAGTTCTTTTCATTCAATTCTTTCAATTCTTAGGACATTGCATTGTTTATCTCATCAAGTGTCATTCCATCTTAAAGCTCATGTTCTATTCTTTCCTTGTTCACGGTCTGCCTAAATCCTTTCTCTTACGTTTCTTTTCTCATTCTAACCCTCGGTTAGACGAGTTCTTCATAGTCTATTTCCGTGAGCTTTGATTCTCGTCATTCTGTGCTCTCTTCTTCTCGAGTGCTCTCGATTCTTTGCTTCTTGAGTTCTTGTTTCCTCTTCCTTTTCCCGTCTCGGTCCTAAGATCTCGGGGCGAGATCTCTTGTTAGTGGAGGTGTTATGGCCCGGATTCGATCGCCGGTGTCGCGATTATTCGGTCGTTGCCATGTCATTTTTGCTGGCCGTGTCATCATTGCATTTCATATCATGTCATCATGTCATTTCATTTTGCATCGTGTTGTCTCATGCATCGAGCATTTTCCCGTTGTCCGTTTTGCAATCCGGCACTCCTATGTCTCCGGCGCCCCTTTTACCTCTTTTTTTGGGGTGTTAAGCGGTCTCGGAATGGACGAGGTTTGAGCCTTGGTATAGCACCTGAACCGCTGTCAATTTGGATCATTTGGGTCGTTTGGACTCAACGTTAACAGGGAAAAAACCCTCTTTGGGCAGCCCAACCCCCTTTCAAAGTGGCCAAAACCCCCAAACTCCCTCCATGCTCTCGGTCGTTCGATCCGTGGCGGGAAAAGCACCTCATTTGGACTTCCTAGCTCCTCCTACCTATAAATTAGTCCTCCCCTCCATTTTTGGGATGAATCCCCAAACCCTAGCATTTTCCTCCTCGCGCCCGGGCGTCCGCCGCGGACTCCGCGGCCCGTCGCCGGACCAATCCGGGCGACAGCGCCGCCCCCTCCCCCTCCCGCGCCCGTGGGCCCCCTTTCCCTCCCCGCCCGGGCCGAAACCCATCCGGGGCCGGGCCCATCGCGCCCGGCCGACCGCGTCCCCCCCCCGCCGGCCCACCTCCCGCCCGGCCCCGCCCGGCGCCCGGCCCCCCGGCTCGGCCTCCGCGGCCCCCCCCGGCCCCCCCGCCGCCCGCTTCGCCGCCTCCTCGGCGCCCCGCGCCTCCCCCGGCCCCTGGCGGCCTCGCCCCCCTGCCCGCGTCCCGGGCCGGCCCTGCCCGGCCCCCTGGTCGCCCCCGCCCTCCGTCGCCCGCCGCCCGCCCCCGTCTCCCCTCGGCGTCCTCCTGGCCTCGTTCGGGAGATCCAAGCCAGCTCGGCGAACCCCCGTGCCGTTTTTCCCGGGGTGAAAATCCCTAAGTCCCGAATCGTGACATTTTCATGCATTTTTCGGCCTAACTCTCGCATATTGCTCCGTTTTTGCGTGTAATATGTCAATTTGTTCCCCGAAGAGTAGATCATTTCATCTCATTGCATCATTTTCATTTGAGCTCATCTTGATGCCAAATGCTGTTAGAAAGGGGCTATGTGATGTTAGTTTGATTCTTATCGAACATGCACTTTTGTCATTTTGCCATGATTGATGTGTGCACCCTATGAACTTGAGTCCTACATGTGTTTTGTAATATGCCATGCCATCTTTAAGGGGTGTATGCCATGTATTTTTGTGATTCTGTGGTGACTAGCACAAGCATGCAAACAAGGCCATGATGTTCTGATTTCAGCCCTTTTTCTTGATATTTTTATGCCATGTTAACTTGATGCTAAGAGATCCATGCTTATTTTGAGATACTTCATAAGGATGTTTTGAACATATGGTTATTCTTATCCATCCATGCCCTTGTTTGCAATTATGGAGTGCCATAGCTTGAGTCAATCGAGCTCTACTTTTGCTATAAAATGTTTCCGGTTGTTTACATGTTATTCAATTTTGCCAAGGTTGTTGTAGTTGATCCGTGTATGCTATGATGTTGTTCTTGCCATGTATAGCTTCTATGCCATGTCTTCTTACTGTGAGTTGCCTTGCCATGCCATGTATTGCTCTGTGGTGAGTGGTTCAAGCTCACCAACATGCCTACTTCGTTGTTCTGCCATGTATGAATCTGTAATATAACTTGCCATGTTTACATGGGTGCCATCATATTTTCGATCCTTTTGGCATGGTCTAAGGACTTTTGTTCTATGCAATTAGTAGTTCATGCCTGCCTTTTTTGCCATTATAAGTTCCTGTAATGTTGTTTGATAGCTCTAAACATTGCAACGATGTTATTTCGATAAGTCGCTGTTATTACAATCTTGCCATGTGTTTTGAGCATGTTCTAGTTGTTTCGGAGATAGCTCAGTGTTCATGTTTTGTCATCTTTACCTGTACATCATGCCATGCCTTTTGTTATTATGTTGAGATTGTAGCATGTTGTTTTGATGCTTGCAATATGCCTATTGCTGTTTTGGACAGATTGTTGTCATGACTTGTATAGGGTGTTGTGTTGAACCGTTGCTCCGTTTTGAGTGTGCTCTATATGAAACTTGCTTGATTTTGCATGTAGTTTCAATTATCATGTTGCATCCTTGTTTTGAGGTGTTTGCTTGATGTTTG
This sequence comes from Aegilops longissima, assembly GCA_021605205.1. Classification (NCBI taxonomy): domain Eukaryota; kingdom Viridiplantae; phylum Streptophyta; class Magnoliopsida; order Poales; family Poaceae; genus Aegilops; species Aegilops longissima. The sequence continues at coordinate 30,474 of JAHIAM010011192.1, forward strand.
TATGCATTTTGCATCAATGCCATGCTTATCTTGTTTTGTCATATTTCTGGCGTAGCTCAATTAAATGAACTTTATATGTAACTTGATAGAATTTCGTGTAGATCATGTGGTGCATTTAACTTGCTGTTTAACAACTTGAACATAAGGTTTATTCAGATCTGGACCAATTTCGAAATTTGCATATGAGGACTTCAGGAATTGTTATATGTTGTTGGCCTCATTTAAACTTGCTTTGATGTGTTGCTCTTGTTTGCATCATCTCTTGCCATGAGTAGCTTCATGTAGTCTTGTCATGCATCATGCTTGTTGTGCATCTGTCTTGTTCATGTGTGGTGTGTTTACTATGTTGTGTGCTTCTTCTTGTTAGTTCTGTTTAGTTGCGATCGTGAGGATTGTTCGTCTCGCTTGGTTCGGCTTCATCCGTTCGTCTTCTTCATGGACTCGTTCTTCTTCCTTGGGGTTTGGGAACCGTCCTTTGGATCTC
>JAHIAM010011193.1:0-10777 GCA_021605205.1 Aegilops longissima
GGAAAGGGTTACTTTCCGTCCAATCATCGGGGTCATCTTTTGAATATTTCTTCGTTCCAAGTTTTCAGCCGTTCTCTCAATATTCTTGGTTGCTTCGTTCAAGTATTCTTCTACCATTCGCATTCTTTTTCTCTTGCATTTAATTCCCTCAAGTATCTTGCTTCTCTAATTCTTCCGGTGATTATTTCTTTTCTTATCATTTGAATTCTGTGGTTGTTCAAGATTCTTTTCCTTGGTTATTATTAATTCATTCGTTCTTTCCAATTCTACGGTGGTTCATGAAGACCTTCTCAAGTTTGCGATATGTCACTTCTCAATTCTTTTCAAGAAGAATAAGTAGTTTGCAAAATCCTTGTTTCATCAATTTAATTTGATGAAGGATAAGCATCATAAATCTTATTCTTATTTCATCCAAGTGTTAATCCCTTCCTTGAGTTTGTTTGAGGAATAAATTCTAGTTCAAGTCTTTTCATCTTTTCTTTTCGGAGTTCAAATCTTCCTCGGCCATCTCGTGGAACCTCCATCTAAATCATCCAAAGGCTCATCTTATTCTTTCTTCCTTCATTCTATCTCTTCATCCTTTTTGTCCGGAGTTCTTCATGGTGGTTCTTCATGATTTAATTCATTCCTCAAGAGTTCATCAAGATTTTGTTGATGGAGTTCAAGTATCCTTCTCCTCCCGTCGTGAACGCAAGTAATTCTTCATTGTCTTTTGAAGTGGGTTTTGCATTTCTTCGTTATTCTCAGCTATCCAATCATTTCCGTTTGTGGCGGTTATCACCTTATGATTTTGAGAAGTTATCTATAAGTCCACAACAAGCAATTCTTTTTGTTGAATTTCCAACAACTCCGTTCAATCCTTTATTCTAAGGATGCTCCTTATGTCATTCTTGGCAAGTTGTCATTTTCTTCTCTGTTCTTTTCATTCAACTTTTCAATTCTTAGGAGGCATTGTGTGTTCCTCTTGGCAAGTTTCATTCCATCTTCTTAAGTTCAAGTTCTATTCCTCCATGTTTTCGGTTGCCTAAATCCTTTCGGTCTAATCCGTTTCTTTTCTCATTCTAACCACTCCGGTTAGAGCAGGTAGTTTCATAGTCTATCGATTCCGTGAGCTTTTGATTTCGTCATTCTCGGTTCCTCTCTTCTTCTTGAGTGATCTTGATTCTTTGCTTCTTATCTTGAGTTCTTGCTTCACCTCATCTATTTTTCCCTTCCGTCTCGGTCCTAAGATCTCGGGGCAGATCTCTTTTAGTGGAGGAGTGTTTGCGCCGGATTGATCGCAGTGTCCTTGGTTATTGCCGTCCTTGCCATGTCATGTGCTTGCGTGTTCTCTTTGCCATGTCATCATATGCATTTCATATCATGTCATCATGTGCATTTCATTTTGCATCGTGTTCGTCTCATGCATCCGAGCATTTTCCCGTTGTCCGTTTTGCAATCCGGCACTCCTATGTCTCCGGCGCCCCTTTTCCTCTTTTAGGTTGCGGGTGGCGTTCTCGGAATGGACCGGGTTTTCAACGGTTGGTATAGCACCGGTAGACCGTTTCAAGTTTCGGGATCATTTGGAGGTCGTTTGGTACTCAACGGTTAACGGGTAACCAAAAAGCCTCTTTTGTTTGCAGCCCAACCCCTTCAAAGTGGCCAAAAACCCACCTAACTCCCTTCCATGCTCTCGTTCTTCGATCCGATCGCGTGGCGAAACCGCACCTCATTTGGACTCTCCTAGCTCCCTCTACCTATAAATAAGCCTCCCCTCAAAATCCCGGGTCTTCTTCCTCCGAAACCCTAAAAAATCGTTGGCGCTTCATGGACATATTCCCCGCCGCGGGGAATCTCGCCGCCCCGCAGCCCGGCGTCGCGCCCCTCCCCCCTTTCCCGCCGCCGCCCCTTCGGCCTTAGGGCCCCCTCAACCCATCCCCCGCCGCCGCCGGTGCCCGCCCAGCGCCCTCGCCCGCCGCCCGCCACTTCGCCCTTGCTTCGCCCGGCCTTGTTGCCGTTCCGCCCCAACCGCCCGCCCCTCCTCGCCCAGGGCCCGGGCCCGCGCCTCCCCGGCCGAATCCGGGCAGGCGCCCGCCCGGATCCGGCGACCCCCCAGCCGGCGCCCCTTCTCCGGCCACCCGCATCCGCCTCCGGAAATCCGGCCTTCCTTCGTTCCCGTGCCCGCGGTTGTTTCTTTTTCCCCCTTTTTTCTCTAAGTCCCAGTATTGATAATTTCATGCATTTTCATGCATTAATTTGCCCCGTTTCCGTTTGCGTGTAATATGTTTGTTGCCTCGTGAGTACATCATTTCATCTCATTGCATCATTTTCATTTGAGCTCATCTTGATGCCCGAAATGCTGTTGGAAGGGCTATGTGATGTTAGTTTGATTCTTATTGTACATGCACTTTTGTCATTTTGCCATGATTGGTGTACCCTATGAACTTGAGCCCTACATGTGTTTTTAATATGCCACCATCTTTACAGGGGTGTATCCATGTATTTTTTGATCCTTGTGGTGACTAGCACAAGCATGCAAACTAGGCTTCATGATGTTGCTGATTTCATTTTTTGATATTTTTATGCCATGTAAACTTGATGCTCCGAGGATCCATGCTTATTTTGAGATACTTCATAAGGATGTTTTGAACATATGGTTATTTCTATCCATCCATGCCCTTGTTTGCAATTATGGAGTGCCATAGCTTGAGTCAATCGGCTCTACTTTTGCTATAAAATGTTTCCTTGCAGTTTGTTTACATGTTATTCAATTTTGCCAAGGTTGTTGTAGTTGATCCTTGCATGCTATATGTTGTTCTTGCCATGTATAGCTTCTATCCATGTCTTCTTACTTGAGTTGCCTTGCCATGCCATGTATTGCTTTTGGTGAGTGGTTCAAGCTCACCAACATGCCTACTGTTGTTCCCCATGTTATGAATCTGTATATAACTTGCTATGTTTACATGGGTGCCATCATATTTTGATCCTTTTTGGCTTATGGTCTAAGGGACTTTTTTCTATGCAATTAGTAGATTCATTCCATGCCTTTGTTTTCCATGATAAGTTCCTGTAACATGTTGTTTGATAGCTCTAAACATTGCAACCCGATGTTATTTGCTAAAATCTGAAACTTTATTATTTGCAATCTTGCCATGTGTTTTGAGCATGTTCTAGGATTTCGGAGTTAGCTCAGTGTTCATGTTTTGTATGCTTTACCTGTACATCATGCCCATGCCTTTTGTTTTCATGTTAAGATGCTGTAGCATGTTGTTTTGATGCCAATATGCCTAGTTGCTGTTTTGGACAGATTGTTGTCATAACTTTATAGGGTGTATGTGTTGAACCGTTGCTCCGTTTTGAGTGTGCTCTATATGAAACTTGCTTGATTTTGCATGTAGTTTCATATTATCATGTTCATCCTTGTTTTGGGGTGTTTGCTTGATGTTTGTATGCATTTTGCATCAATGCCATGTTTAACTTGTTTTGCTCATATCTTCTGGCCGTAGCCGAATCTAATGAACTTTATATGTAACTTGCTAAATTTTGTAATCATCGTGGTGCATCTTAACTTGCTGTTTAACAACTTGAACATAAGGTTTATTCAGATCTGGACCAATTTCGAAATTTGCATATGAGGACTTGGAATTGTTTATGTTGTTTCGGCCTCATTTAAACTTGCTTTGATGTGTTGCTCTTGTTTGCATCATCTCTTGCCATGGTAGCTTCATGTAGCTTTGTCATGCATCATGCTTGTTGTGCATCATGTCTTGTTCATGTGTGGTGTTTTACCATGTTGTGTCTTCTTCGTAGTTCTGTTTCGTTCGATCGTGAGGAATTCGTCTCGCGGTTGCTTCATCCGTTCGTCTTCTTCATGGACTCGTTCTTCTTCCTTGCGGGATTTCAGGCAAGATGACCGTCCTTGGATCTCATACTATCATTGCTATGCTAGTTGTCGTTCTATCGCTATGCTGGCTACCTACTACTTTATCAAGCCATCCCAAATTGCCATGAACCTCTAACCTTTGCACCTTTCTTACAAACCGTTGTTTGGCTATTTCCCTTTTCAGCCCTCTTATAGCGTTGTTATTGGTGAAGATGAAGTTTGTTCCTTGTTGGAACATGGAGATGTTGTTCCTTGTTGGAACATGTTTACTTGTTGGGATATCACAATATATTTTATTATTAATGCATCTATATACTTGGTAAAGGGTGGAAGGCTCGGCCTTATGCCGTGTTTTGTTCCTCTTGCCGCCTAGTTTCCGTCATATCGGTATTATGTTCCCGGATTTTGCGTCCCTAACGTCGGGTGATTTATGGGACCCCTTGACAGTTCGCTTTGAATAAGACTCCTCCAGCAAGGCCCAACATTGGTTTTACCATTTGCCTCACCACCTACATTTCCCTTGGGAGTAATTAACACAAGGGTCATTTTATTCAGCCCCGGTCCAATGCTTGTCTAAGTGTTGGTCAAACTGAAACACCGTCTTGGGACCATCCCTTGGCAACATGGAGTTCAGTCGGTTCTGTGCAGCCGCTTATCCGGTGTGCCACGAGAGCGAGATATGTGCAGCTCCTATCGGGATTGTCGGCATCAGGCGGCTTTGCTGGTCTTGTTTTATTCTGTGAAATGTCTTGTAGCGAGTCCAGACTGATCGGGTCTTCAGGAGAAGAATATCCTTCGTTGATCGCGAGAGCTTATCATGGGCTAAGTTGGGACACCCTGCAGGTATAAACTTTCGAGACGTGCCCGGTTATGTGGCAGATGGGAATTTGTTAATATCCGGTTGTAGTAAACTTGAAGTAAACTCTTCTAAAATACACCAACCGTATGCGTAGTGAGTGTCTCTTTTGGGGTTGATCGAGAGAGAACACGGTTTCGGGTTATGTCGGCGTAAGTAGGAGTTCGGATCACTTCTTGATCATTGCTAGCTTACGACCGTTCCTTTGTTTCTCTTCTCGCTCTCATTTGCGTATGTTAGCCACCATATCATGCTTAGTCGCTGCAACCTCACCACTTATCCCTTCCTTTCCATTAAGCTTTGCTAGTCTTGATACCCATGGTAATGGGATTCTTTGAGTCCTCGTGGCTCCTGATTACTACACCACCGATTGCGAGTACAGGTTTGCGATGATCATGGCGTGAGGCGATGTTTGCTTGTATTGAGTTCTTCTTACGCTTCTTCTTGATCGGGGATAGGTTCGGTCGGCAGCCTGGGCTAGCGAGTGGATGTCGTTTGATCCTCTGTTTATGTTTCATCCGTAGTCGGATGTTGATCTTATTGATATTGATGTATTCTTGTGGCATTTATTTATCTATGTATTATGTAATGTTGATGTAATGATATCCACCTTGCAAAAGCGTTTCAATATCTGGTCTATCCTTGGTGGGACCGTGAGTTCCTTTGGATAGGGTAGCATATTAGGCGTGTTTGAATAAAGAAGGCGAGATTGGCCGGGGTAATGGAAGAAAAGAGTAGACGATTCGAGGTGACCTAGATGAGCGATGTGCGTGCGTCTTGAGAGGTTGAGGGAGCGGATAGGCAATGCATGTATTTAGCGAGAGGTGAGAGGAGAGAGAGGCTTCGGCATGCGGTGCAATGGCGGGTGTGTGAGTAAATACATTTGGTAACAAAGTGGAAAAAGGGGGTTGTTAGTTGAGAGAGTTGAGATCGAAACATGGAGAGAAAGAATGGATGTGTTTTGAAAAGGAGCTTCAAGGTGGTTAGGAGAGGAAGATTGACCGATATAGGAAGTATATGGCGTGTGTGCGGGGAGGGTGATCGTCTCCAGCGTATCTATAATTTTATTGTTCAAAGCTATATTATATTCTGTTTGGACATTAATAGAATTATTATACACTTCTATATTATTTTGGGACTAAACTAATAGCGGAGGCCAGCCCGAGGTGTTGTTTTTGCCTATTGAGTTTGTGGAAAAAACAATATCAGCGAGTCCAAACAGAATGAAACCTTAACCGGGGAGCGTGATTTTTGAATGAGCGTGATCCGGAGGACTTGGAACCTCGTCAAGACATCAACTAGGAGGAGCGCGGTGAAAGGCGCGCCTACCCGGCGCGCCCTCCACCATAATGGGCCCCACATTGTTCCACCGGCGTCGTTTTCCTCCTATATACCTCGTGCCCCCAAACTACGGGAGCGGGCCAAAAACCTAATTCCACCGCGCAACCTACGTACACCTGAGATCCCATCTTGGGGCCTTTTGGAGCTCCCACGGAGGGCATCGATCCGCAGGAGGCTACATCAACACCATAGCCTCTCAGATGATGTGTGAGTGGTTACCTCAGACCTTGGTCCATAGTTATTAGCTAGATGGCTTCTTCTCTCTTTTGGATCTCAATACAATGTTCTCCCCTCTCTTGTGGAGATCTATTTGATGTAATCTTCTTCTGCGGTGTGTTTGTTGAGACCGATGAATTGTGGGTTTATGATCAAGTTTATCTATGAACAATATTTGAATCTCCTCTAAATTCTTTTATGTATGATTGGTTATCTTTGCAAGTCTCTTGAATTATCAGTTTGGTTTGGCCTACTAGATTGATCTTTCTTTAGCGGAGAAGTCTAAAGCTTTCGGTTCAATCTTGCGGTGTCCTTTCGGTGATAGTAGGGGAAGCAAAACGTATTGTATTGTTGCCATTGAGGATAACAAGATGGGGTTTATATCATATTGCATGAGTTTATCCCTCTACATCATGTCATCTTACTTAAGGCGTTACTCTGTTCTTATGAACTTAATACTCTCGATGCATCTTTGGATAGCGGTCGATGTGTGGAGTAATAGTAGTAGATGAGGCGGGAGTCGGTCTAATTGTCTCGGACGTGATGCCTATATATGATCATACCTAGATATTCTCATAACTATGCTCAATCCTATCAATTGCTCAACGATAAATTTGTTCACCAAGTAATACATATCCTCTCGAGAGGCCACTAGTGAAACCTATGGCCCCGGTCTATCTTCCATCATTAATCTTCCAACATTTAGTTATTTTTATTGCCTTTTGTTTTACTTTGCATCTTTATCATAAAAATACCAAAATATTATCTTATCATATATATCAGATCTCACTCTTGAAAGTGACCGTGTGAGGATTGACAACCTATCGCGTTGGTTGATTTATTTGTTTGTGTAGGTGCGGGGGACTCGTGCGTGGTCTCCTCTTTGGATTGATACCTTGGTTCTAAAAAGCGGGGGAATACTTATTTGCTTTCTGCATCACCTTTCCTCTTCAAGGAAAACCAGCGCGATGCTAAAGAGGTAGCGGGGGGCTAAAAACAACATTTGAATGTAGATAGTCACGAGATTTAATATCGATGTTTCAATTGATGTACATTGTAAGATTTGAGGACTATGCATATGGGTAATTATTTGAATTAAGTGCCATACTAGGTTCGAAAAGTTGACATTGACTTCGATTTGTTGTGCTATTTTGTAGGTCATGTTTGAATCCATCAAAAGTTTTCTCACTACCATGGTGTTCATCATATACATATGAATTTGTATTAAAAAGGTAAGCGTGGATACGGTGAAATCTGAAATCCATGTTAGAATGGAGATCGTATGTGACACACTCTAATTCAAAAAACTAATTATGACACATTTTCTAATCCATCTTAGCGTGGATCTGTGGATACCGTTTCGATTTTTTAAATAACTCCTCATTAACTAATTTATAGTATCTCGTTTGAATGACTAATGTTGCAAGAGAAAACACGGGCATGGTAATACATATTCATTTGCAAATAAAAGAAGATTAGTTTGCATTCTCAAATGTAAGGCGCACCAGGCAGACCAGGAGTGCAGTAAGTGGTGGTCGATGTCGAGACGGACCTTGCTTGCACCACCACCCCTCCCTCCTCCCCCTCACCCCCCAAAGGGCGACAACAAAATAAGTTCGCTTCACGTTTGGTTAAATATCTTTGCGTTCCAATACCACTAAATCTCCCTTCCATGATTGCTCAAATCCCTAATTGATGCCCAAGCAAAGTTGAATCGCCCTCGTCGTCTCTTTCCCCACCTCATGCGGGACAGCGGCAGCCAGGGGGTGGTGGCGCTTCACCGCATGAATACCTCATCTCGCCTCGTCCACCGCCCGGGTGGTCCCGCAAACAACGTCGGCCAGGCATAACAGCGTGCCTCCACGGACACCGACTTCCACCGCATCGGTGCGATTCACGATGCTATCTCCCACTCACGGGGCTACTTCACCGAGCACATCGTCGCGCCTCCGCCCCGTGGGGCTTCCTGCAGATCTCGTCAACGCCGTGGTGCTCGCTGCCACTCAAGATCGCATCCGTGCTTGTCCAGCAGCTTGACATCACCCTCACTTGGCTCTGAAGTGACCCACACTCTGCTGGCGAGCATGCCCACTTTGCCGAACTGGTATCCACATCACTCCCTTTTGCCTTTTTCGATGATGTTTGGATATCCTTTGACTCCTCTCTTAGCTTACGCCTATCCAACTCTGACTTTAACTCTTATTTCTTGGAGATATCATACGAAACAAGCAAATCCATTTTTAGCGAAGCATGGCCAGGCGCTCTGGGATCAGCTACATCTGCACACTCGTATAACCTTGTAAGTATCATCTCCGGTTGATTCCTCTTATTTGATCAACCATTAGCGGTGTCAAAAATGCGAGAGGGGTGCAAGGAGCACAAGGCCTGCACATCCAAGCAAGTGGTAACATGGGCTTGTACCACGGAACATCCCAAGAGCGAGCTGCAATGAGCACAATGCAGCTAATATGTCCCTACATTTCATTTAATTTGTCGGCATTTGTGTATGATTTGTGTGCGATGGAGGATCCACAATTCAAGTTACCGGTGAACATTTAACTTAGAAAATATGAAGGCACTTGCACTCAACAATCTTGAGATATGTGAAGCTACATGCACTTTGAAAACCAGCAAATGATCGAAAAGTAGTTCAGATTATAAACACTAAATGATGCAAGCACCAAAAAAACAAAATGCAACATGGTGTACAAGGACTACAAACATGGTATGTACCCATTTATATTATTAGTTCTGGCTGAAAATATCAGTGTAATTGCACCTATAACCCGTCACGAGCGCATATCAATATATATCTATCCTTTAAGTATGCCAATAGTTTCAAACAACATATTAGAAAATATTTATGCTATGTTGTCATGATCTGAGGGACTTTACGGTAAATGGCCTCAGCGTTTCCTCAACCATGAAAATGCACTATAATTTGCTTGTCATCAATGCACGCAAATCTCTATGTCTCTCTCAACATAGCGGATCATCATTAGACACTAAATCATTCAATGGGAGCTTGCAAAATGCTTGCATTAGATGCCTCATTAGACACTATATGTTCATCACAGGAGCATGTAAAATGTTTGCATCAAATCCTTCATTAGCGATCTATTCATTAGACACTTAGGCTCAAGAACAACATGAGCTTGGATGTTTGCCGAAACTTGATTAGATACATGATTCAGTCGATTCGGTATTGATTGGGGGAGTTATAAAATAAGTAGAAATTGGTTTCATTTTCTCATAGATTCCCTACATACAAGCAGTTTTACAACACCGTCGAGGTTTAACTATTGGCAGAAATTGAAGAGTTGAATTAGATATAATCAGGGATGTGATATGCGTGCTTGTTGCGCATGCTACTCTTGCAATCTGCGTACATCCATTTCAAGCTTCGATGCCATGCCGTCTTCGCGTGACTCCCCATGAGGCTACACCCGAGGTTGGTTCTTCATCTTCTTGTCCTTCCGTTAAGCGAAGCCCTAAGCGCCCTCCAACGGCAGTGCGAGGAAGTTACTGTCGATCTTCGTGGCGGCTAGGTTAAGGCGAACGGTGGAGGTGGGCGGATGGTGGGATTTTCCTGTTGTCGTCGATATGGGGCGCTCGTTTGGGCGTGAGCCTGCTATAGGGCCTGCCTTGCACTTATGTTATTGGCCTATCAAATTGAAACATTTTTCTTCATTTTTACATTGCACCTTTCGCGTTGGGACGAACAAAACTAGCCTGGCCAACCTGGCGACTCAAACTAGGTGCACACTTCGAGCCACCGGCGGTCCCCATACCAGCCCTATGGTGGCGTCGCCCCTTTAGCGTGTATGATCTGGTAGTGAAAAAATATTCGATGGCACTTTGATTTACCCATAGAATGGTTGAATTGCTTGTTTTACAGGCGTTAAGGGCGGGGTCCCAGACTTGCCACTGCGGCTACGGTGAGCCAAGCGGCGGCCGTACTTCCCATCTTCATCAACAAGGCAGCCAAGACCCTCGCGATGGGCCAAGCCTCGCGGCGATTGAGGTCCGGACTAGGGGTGCCGGATAGTGGGACTATCGTCACGGGACTCCAAGACTATGAAGATACAAGATTGAAGACTTTGTCCCGTGTCGGATGGGACTTTCCTTGGCGTGGAAGGCAAGCTTGGCGTCTGGATATGTAGATCTCCTACCATTGTAACACTACTGTGTAACCCTAACCTATCCGGTGTCTATATAAAGCGGAGGTTTTAGTCGTGGGGCGGACAACAATCATACCATAGGGTAGCTTCTAGGGTTTAGCCTCCTTGATCTCGTGGTAGATCTACTCTTGTACTACACATATCATCAATATTAATCAAGAAGGGTAGGGTATTACCTCCATCGAGAGGGCCGAACCTGGGTAAAACATCGTTTCCCTTGTCTCGTTACCATCCGCCTAGGCATGATTCGGGACACCCTACCGAGATCCGCGGTTTGACACCGACATTGGTGCTTTCATTGAGAGTTCCTCACGTAATGGG
>JAHIAM010011194.1:0-61859 GCA_021605205.1 Aegilops longissima
ACAATGGCACTTGGCGTCCACTTTCGCCAAGTTCATGGCCGCCTCTCATCATGCCTACAACTTACTCAAGATGCCCGGCCCGATAAGCGTCATTTCTGTCCATGGCGACAAGAAGGGGCGCTTATCTGCCGACAAGATTTACGGGATGCAGCTGCGCAACAGTTAGCAAACCACTTGCCTGAAGCTCCGGGGAAGAAGACCACCAAGACCGGCAAGAGCTCGATGCCCACTCGGCAGCGCACCTCCTCGGTGCTGCGCTACCGTCGAGACGCACCATCGAGCTCCACGGCAAGTCAGAAAGGCGATGGCAGCTCCGCGAAGACCAAGAAGGTGCCGCCAAGGAGGGCGGCACTGTGGTACCTTCACCATCGATTGCAACTTGATCCTAAATAGGAAGCGAGCTCGTTGCTTTCCTGCGGGCGAATGTCGATGTGTTTGCATGGCAACCATCGACCTCCCGGTGTTCCCGGAAAGTAATTGAGCACCACCTAGCTGTCTGTCCTCCTGCGCCCGTCAAGCAAAAAGTTAGGAAGCAGGCGGTGGGCGCCAAGTTCATAGCGAAGAAATCAAGAAATTAGAAGCAACAGGGGCTTGTCGGAGGTCCTCCATCCCGTGGTTGGCCAATCCGGTAGTTGTGCGCCAAGGCTAATGGGAAATGGAGACTTTGTATTGACTTCTGATGTTAACAAAGCTTGTCCCAAGACCCATTTCCCTTGCCGCGTGTCGACCAGATCGTTGACTCCACGGCTGGATGTGATCTGCTTTCATTTCTTGATGCATATTCAGGATATCATCAGATCTTCATGGCTGAAGAGGATGAAGAAAACGCATTCATTACACCATGTGCACGTCTTGCTTCATACGAATGCCTTTCGGTTTAAAGAATGCTGGTTCAACCTTTGCAAGAGTAGTCCACGATGCCTTTGAGCCACAAATACACAGAAATGTAGAAGCTTACATGGATGACATAGTGGCCAAGAGCAAGGACAAAGCAACTCTGGTTCAGGATTTGGATGAAACATTTGCAAATCTCGCAAGATCAACCTCAAGCTCAACCCGAAAGTGCGTGTTTGGAGTCCCTTGCGGCAAGCTTCTCGGGTTCTTTGTGTCTCAGCGGGGAATTGAAGCCAATCCCGACAAGATCAAGGCCATTGAGCAGATCGAAGCACCAAAGCGCGTCAAGGATGTCAGAAGACTTGCGGTTGCGTGGCTGCTCTCGGCGAGGTTCATCTCTAAGTCTGCGAGCACCACTGCCGTTTTCGGGATTTTGAAAAAGGCAGGTCAATGAAATGGACTCGAAGCGGAGGCTCGCTGCAGGACTTGAAGAGATACCTGTCCTCCGCTCCAATACTTGTCGCACCTAGGCCACAAGAAAGTTGCTGCTATACATAGCGGCAACCAATCAAGTGGTTAGTCTTGGCGTTAGTGCGGAGAGGAAGCGGATGATGAGCGGCAACGAGGCGAGGCGCATCCAGCGACAAGCAAGGGGCTTCGTCGTCAAGCTCTGGTCTCGACAAGGACGGATCAAGCGCAGGGTTGCGACAAGATCTGAAGAAGATGGTGCAGCGCCCAGTCTATTTGTCGAGTTCCCTTCTGCGGGGGCTAGGTCAAGGTACTCGGTGTGCGAAGTTGCTTTTCGGCCTCCTCATGGCCTCAAGAAAGCTCGCCATTACTTCCAAGCACATGAGATAACAGTTGTCACTCGCTTTCCGTTGAAAAGGATATTGCAAAATCCAGAAGCAACGGCAGGATTGTCAGTGGGCCTTTGGAACTATCAAGCTTTGGTCTCAAGTTGAAAGCACTTCAACTATCGAGCAGGGCATTGGCGAGTTCATAGCAGAGTGGGCGTAGCAAGATGAAGAGATTCGGAGGCGAGCATCCTGTCAAAGGCAAATAAAGATTGGCTGATGTACTTTGATGGTGCTTTCTGCTGCAAGCGCCCGGTGCGGCGTGCTGTATCGCACCACGGAGAGCATCTCAAGTACATAGTCGAGATGCACTTTCCTAAGGAACAAGCAACAAACAATACTGCGGAGTATGAAGGTTTGCTTGCGGTCTCGAGATTGCGGTGACCTTGGGATCAAGAAGCTCATTGTCGGGGGACTCACAACTTGTCGTCCGACAAGTAAATAAAGATTATCAAAGTCCGTTGATGGAAGCCTCGTCGATGAAGTGAGAAAGCTAGAAGAGCACTTTGAAGGCCTGCAGATGGAACACGTTCCAAGGGCTCGAGCGATATAGCTGATGGCCTCTCCAAATGTGCGCGCATAAGTTACCTCTGGAACCAGGAATTTTCGTGCTCAAGCGACTCGATAACCGTAACACCATCAACAGGACGAGCAAGAAAGAAAACTGGTTTCGCGACTACTTTCGGCGAGCCCCAAGCCGCCGTCAGAAGGTCCCTAAAATCAGCGCAAATATCGAGGAGCGAGTCTGCTCCGACAAACCATCGATTTGTATCGTTGAACAAGCGCTCCCGACAAGTTTCGCTCGGGCAAGCTTGCGGGGATCATCAACTCCGGCGGACCCACAGGTTCTCGCCGTAGAAGCTGATGTTCCCGCATGATAGAAGAGCCTTTAGTCCTTGTTGTCGAGCCTCAAGCTCCGGCATGGGCACAACAAATCGTTCATTTCCTTGAGACGGAGAACTTCCGAAGAGCAAGAAGAAGCGGAAAAAGTAGCCCGGCGGTCAAGTATGTACCAGTTTGTTGACAACATCCATGCGGAAGAAGGCTCAGCGGTGTGAAATTGAAGTGTATTTACGGGAAGATGGACAGAAGCTGTTGGCGAAGATACATGGAGGCATATGTGGTCACCACATTGGCGCGAAACACTGCGAAGCAAAGCTTTCCGGCAAGGTTTCTTCTGGCGAAGCCCTCGGATCTTGTTGCACAAGTAACCAAGTGTGAAGCGTGCGGTTCCATTCCAAGCAGATACACCAACCAGCTCAAGCTCTCGGGCGATCCCTTTATCCTGGCCCTTTTGGTGCAGGGGCTTGACATCCTCGGCCCCTTCCCCGAGCTGCGAGGGCTTTGAATACTTATGCGTCGCAATCGACAAGTTCACAAAGTGGCGGAAGTGGAACCGTGAGGAAGGTGACAGCACGATCGGCCGTCAAGTTCTTGGTCAATTGTTTGCCGTTTTGGGATTCTAACGGATCATCACCGACAACGGCACACAGTTCCTGACCGCACCTTCATGCGATCGCCCAAGATCTTGGCGCCAAGATCTGCTTTACTTGCTCATCCGAACAGCGGTCAGCGAAGAAGCAAGCGCTGAAGTGCTGCGGGGCTCAAGACCAGAACTTTCGACGAGGCTGCGCCAAGTGCGGAAGGAACTGGATCGAGGAGCTACCGGTGGTTCTTTGGTCGATCGAGCGACACCGTCGAGCCACTGGCGGACACCCTTTGCTCTAGTCTACGGGCGAGGCAGTTCTCCCCACGGAACTTCGTATCGGGTCACCTCGGTGCTCGCTTATGATGAGCTTGAGCAAGAGCAGCTGTGGCAAGATGGCGCTGCTCCTCGAGGAAAGATCGTCTTCGAGCTCTTTTCGAGCTGCTCGTTACCAGCAAGCTTTGCGTCGCTACCATAGCCGCAAAGTTAATGCCGGAAAGCTTGAGGAGCGACCTTGTTCTTGGGCGTTCAATCCGCCAAGAATTCCAACAAGTTGGCCTTGAAGTGGGAAGGCCCTTATCGGGTAAAAGCGAGTCACTAGGCGGCGCTGTCATGCCTGAGACCGAAGATGGCCTTCGGTGAGCAATTCCTGGAATATAGAGCATCTTCGCAAGTTTTACCCATGAGGCGCTGTTGCGGAACCCGTTCGACAACCACCATTATACAAGTCTTGCCGCTGTTGCATGTAATCCCGTACAAAGCGGGCGCAGACCGTGCATCGATAAAGCCTATGTGTTGCGCACATTTTTCAATACATGCTTTCATAATCATATATGCATGTGTTTACTAACATCTTGTGCAGCACCCGCTCCGTGGCGATAATGAGCCACTAGGCTCCATAACTATTTTCTCTTCTTTCTTCTCAAACAAGAAGAAGGTTCATCCACCCACAAGTTAACCGGGAAGGAGAAGATAATGGTGTGGGCATAGCGTCGCTCGAGGAATTGTCGCCTTGCCGAAATGGATAACAGAAAAGTTAAGTTGCTAAGTTTAAATGACCAGTTTTAAATTTTGAGTTATCTTCCTCGAGCGACCGCGCTTTGTATGGAAAACCTGTCGCGGAGGAACCAAATCGTGACTGGCAGCGCCCTTACTTTGTTTGAGTCCGCTCAACAACTTAAGTGAGCTGCGGCTAGTCCGACAAGGTTGCTTGCCGATGGCGACCCTTGACGAGCTGCTGAAGTTCTGCGCTCGGCGCTCGCGGCAAGGTGCTGCACCGGCAAGTTTCCACTGGCGTAGGGCAGTAACATACAAAGCCAAGAGTCGAATAAAGGAAATAACATTGCATTCGGTTTGCCTAAGATAGTGTATATTACATAATGACTTGTGCAGATCTAATAGACTTTTATCTAAACATGATCTCTGCGACAAGAGAAAAAGATAGACTTGGCGGCCTAGTCCACGGTCACCCTCGAGCCTCTTAACTCCACTCACCCTATCCACAATGGGTGCGACAAGGGCTTTGGCGCTTCAACATCGGCGGATGGAGCAAGGACTTGAGGGCTTTGGTGAAGTCGATGCAGGTTGCGAGCCACCTTCATCAACACCTTCGGAGAGCCTCGGCCCAGAACTTGGCGTGATTCCTCCGCGATTGCTTTGGAACCTCTTCCGGAGCCTGGATACCATAACACGCCTTTGAAGAATAGGCTGAGCTTGGCCTGGGTTGGAGGTTCGTCGGTGGAATATCAAGATATGTCATCCCAGCTCCATCAGCTCATTATGGATGCGGCGGTGTCCACAAGACCTTCGTCAATGCATTATCTGTCTGAAGATTATCAGGCGGTCACAGCATTCGGAACAACCCCTCGGTGGCTTTGATCTTTTCCAGCAAGCCCGTTTCCGCTCCTTGGCGCGTTCAACGTCTCCGTTAAGGTGGTCAATTTCAGCTCCAGATCTGCCTTGGAGTCCTTGGCGGCATCGAGCTCTTTGATCTTTCACAAAAGCGACCTTGTAGCTCGCCGGGTGTAGCGTCTTTCTCACTCGCGCTTCAACCCGGCAACCTCCTCGGCACTCTTACGGAGGTGGACTCCAGCTGAGCCACCCTCGTCTCCAATTCCATCTTGGCGGCCTCGGCAGCCGCATCTTTGCCTCTGAGTGGCCCAATCGTTTGCTCGCTGAGATTTTCCTCAAAGCTGTCGAGGTTGATCTTCCATCGCAGCTCACCTTCTCGGCGGAGACTTCTGCGGCAAGCCTCTGCTCCTCAACCTCGCCCTTCTCAAGATGAAGGCCGTGCGCTCCTCGACAAGCTGCTCCAGCGCCTCCGCATGTCCGGAGAGTTTCTTTGTTGGCCGCGGAGCTCTTCAGCGTTTCTCCAAATCAGCTCCGCCCTCGCGACAAGCGCCTCTGGATTCAATTTGGCTTGTCGGTAGCGCGGTAGCGACAACCTCCTTAGCAGCTGCACTCCTGGGCTCACCACCTGCTGCTGGGGCATCAACCAGCGACAGCCAGGCGGAGGCAAGCAGTTCCGTCGAAGGTCTCCCCTTCGGCGGTGCCCTGGAGCTTGATGCCCATGGGAGCTTGAGAACACCCTGCCGGCCTTGGTGGGCCGGGCTGGCTCCTCGGTCTGAGTGCGGCATCGGTGGCGGGGGATCGTGATCGTGTCAGCGCTGGCGCTCCTGACCTCGGGCCGTCGGTCGATCAGATTCCTCCCACCTCTGCGCCCGGCACTCGGCAACCTCGCCTCGGCGGGCCCATCAGCGCCAGCCTCCTCCTCAATGTTGGCGGCGTCGACATTGTCGCCATGCGTCTTCCTGCCGCGGCCTCGGTCCTGCATCGGATCTCGGAGATGGATCGATGTCTGGATATGTCAAGAAAGCACTCAGCAAATGTTGAAGAAGAACGAGAAGAAGAAAGAACCAAGAAATCACCATGCGGATCTGTTGCCGGTCTCCACTATCGGAGGGTTGTCGGCGCTGGTCCTTGTCGAAGCTCCCTTGTCGGAGAGAGCCTCCTTGCGAGGCGCTCCTTGGCGGAGAATTCTCCTCTTGGTGGCGTGGTTGAACAAGCAGAATTTGGGGAGTGACCTCCGGACCTCCTGATGAGCTGGACCTCGAGTAGCCTCCGGTGCTCCATGATGTGGCTGCTCTGCTCCTACAAAATTCAACAAACCAGATATCGATGGCGGAAAAGCACCCAAGCATGCCTAACCATGAAAGCATACCGAGACACTTAGGCTGGGGGCTATCTTGAGGGGCTGCTATTGAAGGTTTGCGGATCCGGCAAGGAGTCCCAGACGTGCCCTGTTGTCTGAAGTCATCTGAGGCGACAACCACGGCGTCTTGGCCCTCTTGGCGCTCTCTGAGCTAACGTCTGAAGAAGGTTAATAGTGGAACCGATCGAGATATAAGATAAAGCAATAAATTGGGAGATTGCAAATACAGCGACAAGATCTTACTCTTCCTCTTCTTCCTCGGGCTGAGGCGGAGAGATCAAACTCTGCTCGGCGATGGATTGGGGAAGGACTCCCTCGGCGCTTGGCGGGTGCGAGGGCGCGACTCGAAGACCCTGCGCCCGTCCGTGCAGATGAGATGAGCGACTCCAGCAGTGCTTGCAGCGGTGGAAGCGCGTCGAGCAGCAGGCGGCTGTTGGACCGTGTGCTCCCCGCCACTTCTCCAGTCTTCGGGCGTCTCCTTGGCGGGACAGCGGGCTCCTCCTGCGGCAAGCTACTTGGCGGAGAGGCGCCCGGCAGGCTTCGCAGATTCGTTGTCCGGGCTCGGTCTGCTCCTCCTCACCGGCGAACTCTTCTCGGTCGGCAAGGCTTGCGCCTCGGCCCTCTGCCTCCTCGGCATGAACCCAAGCGCGCCCGGCGCGCGGCCTCTGCAGCCTCCTCCAAGCTTGTGGCGTCGCGGCATCTCCTGATGGGTGGTGTCGCGGGTGAGCCGCCTCTTCTCGTCGGCGCGGATCGGCACTTCAACCAAGTTGTCGAAGGCTGCTGCCTATGTCATCGGCGGGCTCCTGCCAAGTCGAAGCGATTCCATGGGAATCGCTGGCAGCGATATGCGCGGATGCTATCAAGCGGACGAGTTGTTGCACAAGGCACGGCTCCCTCGGCAACATGAACCATCGGGTTATCCGCTGAGCTTGAACAGCTCCGACATGCCGTCAAGCTCGAGGGTGAGTGAAATTCCAATTCAGACACTGGCGTAGCCTCATGATATCCGCCGCGTTACGGAATTCCCAAGCAGGCCTCCTCTCTCCTGCAAGGCGCAATGCAGCGGCGAAGAAGTCGCCAACTGCTCTCTCGGTAAGCCTGCTTGCGGGCAGCAAAATCCTAGTCGTGGCAATCTTCAACTTGTCGTCTCTGGCGCCAAGTTGCTCCAATCGTTACCCTGAACTATGGGTGTCTGGCCGGGCGGTGAAGGGCTGTGGTTCCTCCTCTAAGATCCAACACCAGTCAGCTCTCCCTCCTCCAACTTGTTGCGCAACTCTCCGTCAAGATCGCCTCTTTCTTGCCGATCCTAGAGGTCCATGCAATTCCTCGTAGCAGCGGCTCTCTCTCTCTCTGAGGGTGAGAAGTAGTGGCGGAAGAGTCGACATTTGGATAGACCCGGCAAAGTTCTCGCGAGGTGTCGCAGCAGCCATGGTGAGGATGGCGTTGGGGGTGAAGTCAAGAGGCGGAGGCCATATGTGTTCATGACATCACGGAAGAATTCAGAAAAGGCGGCGAGCCCACACGGAAGAAAATCGCGAAGAAGGATACTGATGGAGACCTTAGCAGATGTGGCGGCGGAGATGACCCTCGTCTGGGAGTGCGCCGGGTCGCCGTCGACCGAAAGAGATAATACAGCTCGCAGCTCCTTCTGTCGAGCGAGGGGATCGAAGGGGCCCGCTCCTTCCACGGCGCCCGAGAGCCGCTGCGCCTCGGCCGATTCCGCCTTTTCCCTTGTCGCTGAAGCCATAGGGAGGTGGTGGAGGAAGCCGGCGGCGTTGGTGGCACCGGTGGCAATGGAGAAGGCGGGCAGTCGCTCTCTTTGGGCTCGAGAAGAAGGGAAGCGGCGGGGTTTCGATGTGACAGCAAGGGCAAGTGGGCGTCCTGCCTATTCCCCGCTTATAAAGGGGAGAGGCGGGCGTTCGTTTCCCATTAAAAGGCCGATCTCTCCCAGAGCGCCCGTCCGGGCGTGCCGTTAATGGGAGACTATGTGAGTCCAAGGCAAATAACGGCGTAATCAAGACCCGCGTGCCCGTGCACTGTTTTGGCCTGGCATGAGCTTGGCGCCGTGTGGTGGACAGATCCGGAGGCTCTGTCGGTGTACTAGAATAGGGGTACCTAGTATCCGAACTTCGTGCATGAGCAGTTGTAGCACCCAGGCTGGGCTGGCCTAATGACGCCAAGATCCTCAGCGGCTCCTTTAGAGCCATTCAAGAACAAAGTAATCAAGACCCGTCAAGAGGACCTTGCCGGGAAAGCCACTCGAGGCGCGAAGGAAGCAAGGCCCGGCAGAGGAGCTTGGAGGAAGGCTTAGTGGGCGCCGAGCCCCAAGCGCGACAAGGTTCCTGCAGCGGCAAAGGCGCTTGCGGGCGGGCAACCTCTCTTCATCTCGCTCCAGCTCACCGTAGCGTGTCACCAGGGGCTCTCTCAAGCGCTGCGTGTCGGGGCTGTGCAGCCAGCGAGGGAGCAGCGATAAGCGGCGCAGGCTACCATCATGGCAAGCGGAGCGCGCCAGCGGTCCCTGTTACACTGTTAGGCGGCGGCGGGCATTGATGACTCTTGTCCCTTGCCGTCGAGTTAGGTATAGATTACTGTACCTTGTACAAGCGGTGTACCAACCTATGTTTTACCGTCATACCCTTGTCTACTTGCCACATGTGGTGACCCCTTGTGCCTATAAAAGGAGGCCCAAGGGCAGCGTGAAAAGGGTTCGGTCCGACTCGGCTTAGTTCATCATACTCATACGAAACCACACTCAGGCTAGGTCTTGTAGCTCCCCATTGCTCCCTAGCAAGAACACAAGATAATCCACAAAGCAGCAGTAGGAGTATTATCTCTCGGAGAGCTCGAAGCTGGGTAAATCCGCTCGTGTGCATCGCCTCGATCCGCTCTTTGTGCAATCTCCGCCCCCTCCGAACCACAAGGGACCCAGGTCCGTAGGTGCTCGTGGGGCACGATCCGTTCTCCCGACACTACCCTTAGCTAGTCGAGAAAGAAAATTACAATCTGGGCTGAAGAAACCCTTGAGCAAGATACCAATGCCCGTCACTCAACTCCGGCACCACCGTAGTGGCCACCCTAGAAAAAGTGGACAGGTCACCTCTTTACCGACATCAACGTTGATCCATCGCTGATCTATAGCTTCGTGCCTCCAAAGTATCTTGCCAAAAAGTAAAATCATTGACGTTGAAAGAATCTGGTCGGGACATCACTTATGACTAGATCATTGATGGCAGCGTTGCGCTCATCTATTTTAAAAGAATGAAAGGAATTTTGAAAAATACACGAGTCAAGATTTTTTTGCAAAAGACTAAATCATATATTTGTCATACCATTCATATTATGAAATAATAAAAATATATGAGTAAAATACATTGGAAATGAAATTGAATAATTTATATTATGAAATATATTGATCTCGGAGGTTAAAATGCTATGAAAATTCAACATATATAGATAACCATCAAATTACTGATAAGTGATCATACCACCAAGAAAAGAAAGTCTTAGTCGAAATTAAATGTAGAAAATGTACCCTATATATTTTGGACTGAAACAATGTATATCAGAATCTGATGACAAATATTGATATTAAAAGGAACCAGACCCATGTAGATAACTGTAAGCAGGGTAAGCATTGTCAGAAGGAAGATAATACGCACTGGTCATAAACGTGTATTTTATATAGCAATCCTTTTGTACATATTTATATAGCAGCCTAGGAAATATGAGTGTGTGTAATTAATGCTACAGCCGGAGCATTGCTTTTGTGTCTATGAAAAAATCTTTGCTGCTCTGTGCCTGCAACATATATGACCTCACAGCATGGAAAAAGCATTAACTCGCCGAACAAAATGACGACAAATAAGACTGTAAAGCAACATCAATCAGGCAAAGGAAGCTGATATTACAAAGTACTTTCATGAAATTACACCTTTCATACTTTATATATTTAACACCTCTACAACAGCAATAATCATAAATAAAATCATGCTTCTCTCGTAATGGTCAAGTTGAAATGTCAACATGAAATGGACAAATAAGGCATGAACAATTCTTTGTGATATAGAAAAAGTACAGGAAGAAGGGAAATCAAAACTCCTATTAGTATAGTTTTTTTTTGCTGTCAAAAAGGCAATTTAAGAGCGGAAAGCAAACAACCATGGGCCTTATTTCAAACTATAGGCAATTTCAGAGTGGAAAGCAAACAACCATGGGCCTTATTTCATCAAACTTCAAAGACGACAACTCCATGATGTAGTCCAGTTAATCAAGTATAAAGGTAATTCAAGGATGAGTTTTGAATGACATCTGATTAGAAACCTACATTTGAGAAAGCCATTGACAAATATGTAGTCAGCTTAACTTATCTCACATGACATTTCTTTATTTGAACTGTTCAATGTATATTCAACTAATTTTCAGTAGTATATTTTACTATTAAATGTCAGATGACAATGGAACATATCTGAATGGAATTAATCTTCAAACAGATACCAACATAGCTTGAACAACATAACTAATGACCTCTACACTTATGTGCACAGTCTAGCTATCAAATATACCAACAATGGTTTTCAATGTACAAAAGAATGAAATGTACCTGAACAAAACTGCATGTCAGATAAATCTTTTAGCATGCATGAGCAATGATCAAATCCTCAATATAAACCACCACCGAACTGGACTAGTAAAAGCGACATAGAGCTTGTTTAAGTATCATGGAGTATTATTCAAGGAGCAATGTTTTCTAAGAAACATACATAAATAATCTGTTTGCAAAACTGTATTCAACTAAAAAAGCTAACCCATGAGTAGAATATGCATAGCGATAAGCTCACCAACATCAGTTCTCGAGCACCATGTGTGGCGTGGCTAGGCGAAATATGTGCCTGCAGGTAGCTAGTGAGAGCTAGCGGTCCAGAGGATGTAAATAAAGAAATCAAGGGAGATGGACCATCAACATACCTAAGGCTCCACTAGGCCGCCCACCACCTCAGAATTGACAGTAAATATTTCAAAAAAGGGACGATAAATTCGTAAAGTCAAGTTACCAAGCTCTTATATTAAGCAGCTGACCATTACAATCCATTATATTGAGCACCAGTTAAAAAAAACTGATTTAATGGTTTAGAAGGACTATCAGCCAAAAAGGATATAGTCATTGAAAGGCAGATTAGCAATGAAGTGTTTGTCGCCAAAACAATTGGAGAAGTATGCGCAAAGAGGGAAAAAACAACATCACCAAGATTTCGAAATTTAAACAAATAGGCTGGTTCTTCCATGTCTTGCAAGTTCACATCAGAGAGACAAACATGTATGTAGTCAATGGCACCGTCACAATACTGCACTCTATCTCAGAAAGTCAATCTTACCCATCTTGAGAAATATTCACCAATTTGAATGAACGGATGTCTTGTTATTATTCACTTTTAGGAGACAACATTCCTGTGTAATATATGTAATATATGGATTCCACTTTATAACTTGAAAATAAAAATATTGTCTTTTGTATTGCTTTCATACTTGTCCACATTTACATGTTTTACTTCGAAGATTTCTGTAGGCAAATTTTCTAAAATCCTAATTCCTATGTATCACCTGTCATGAAGCGGGGATGTCGGGGCCTAACAAAAACATCATGTTGTGTTGATTGAACATAGCTACATAAGAAGTCAGGTTCATATATGCATTTTTTATTCCAAGAAGAGATATAAACCGGAATCGGTTGCATTGACAATAAAGAGAATAACATGAGTCCTCTGAATCATGATAATGGGATACCTTCGCTCTGCTCATCTCCAAGCAGCAAAAACTACTTTAGGACAAAGTGGACAAATGTTAGTATTATAAAATATCAAATTGCATACGTACATACAGAGTTAACACATGCAAAATTTGACAGAGACTCATGTAGGGCACAATGACGAATCTGAAAGAACAACTAAAATAATGAACGATTGTAAACCTCAATGGCAAATCTTAAGGAATCATGCATAAGTAATACCAGAGCATGATGCTGAAAGATGCTTGTGCTGTCAGAGTAGAGAGGGTGACCGAGGATTGTTATGGGAGGAACAATATAGAAGTACCACTCGACAGCGGAAAGGATGGGCACAACAATCACCATGAATGCGCTCTTAGAAACTGAAATGCGATTGCGATCAGTTCCCAGCAGATGGGTTGCCGACCATCATCGCCCGTCCCCTTCCCATTTCATAGGCGGATCGACAGGGCCTCTGATTCATCCGCATCCGGCGTGTCCGCTGGATTCCCTCGTCGGCTGGATCGACATCCCTTGCAACCTCGGCTGAAGGGCGTCACGTTCGAGCCTCGTGCTCCTCCTCGCTTCGCCTCGGTTGGGATCTTGGTGCTCGATCCACTCGTGCTACTGGGCTCCGTCGACCGCCTCCTGTAACTTCCTTAGATGGGCTGTCTGGCCCAATTAAGCGACTCAAAACCCCAACCCCCCTCTTCCAAAAAACAAAACCCCAGCTCCTGAGCTGCTGACACGAGGCGCTTTTTGGTCCCGGTTGATGTTCTGAACCAGGACCAAAGGCCCTCCTGCCTGGGCTCGGCGGAGAGGCCACATGAGGCCCATCTGTCCCGGTTCATAAGCGAACCGAGACTAAAGGTCATGGGCTTTAGTCCCGACCCTTTAGTCCCGGGTCCAGAATCGGGACAGAAGGGCTTCTGGAACTAGGACAAATGGGCCTTTTCTACTAGTGCACCAAGGTCTCGTGCTGGCCATGCATGCGGCTGCTGGCCTCGGTTAGCATGGATTATCCGTGTGGGTACTTTTCATCAGTTGTCTTCACCCACGTTTGCCAAATGTTAGCTTGCAGCTTTAGCATTCATCTCATGATCGATCCGCCATGCCAATGATCGTCGCTGCAGACCCTGCAGGTCCGTCAGGGACACTCTCTTTGTGATTCAAGTTGCCTTTCAGACGACCACCGAGTACCCATGGGCTTCTTCTCGACCAGATTTGAACCGGCTTGCCAGGTTTATGGTGTGAAGTGATGGGTTTGATAGTTTTCACGAGATCAGAACAAGGTTGCTTATGGAGCTGTTTATTCACTATCTTTGCTGTCAATCTCCCATCCACATGCAACTTGCATGGAGGACCGGTTTCGATGGTTTGGTAATGTTCTCAACATGGAGAAAAAATCCACAAACGTATTTTCATGGCCACTCGCAATGAAAGGATATTTATACATCCTCTACGGTGTCCAATTGATTTATCATGCATTTCGCCAAAGCGCTCAATATTAATAGGATGTTATTTTGCCTCGCGGGTCCTTGCTACATGATACACCGATACAATGTTGTCGATATGAGAAAAATACATTAATTAGACACTGTTTTATTCTATTTAGGCAGAAAGGGAAGCAAGCGATATCCTTTATTTCCCTGGGCGCAATCTGGGAAGCAGACGCAGATTGAGCTGCAGGTGGTATCACGCAGACTACGCACCAGCATCCGTTATCAGCACATACACCATAAACCGTATCCGCCTTATATTTATAGGTGCACAGTGCTGTGCATGAAGCTATGCTTGGGCATGCCTTGGAGACGTTGTACTGGTCTGGCGAGCAGCGATGCCTGCGGGGTTTTGAGAGCAGGAGCACGGATAAGCGAAATATATTTCCTACAAGTGCGGTGAGAAAAACATACCGGAAAAATACCTGAACAGAGCACCGAAAGGACAAGGCATATAAGCACCACCTGGACAGTCTTCATCCTTGATTTGTAGAAAAACTATGTTACGTAGGAGGTTTTTGTTTTACTTAGGAGTTGTGTTTGCGGCGGTTGTATCTGTAGCTTTCTATCTTTGTGGATGTGCAATGGATCTATACAGGTTGGGTGCTTTATAGTAGCCATGCTCTGGTTCTATAAGTGGAATCAATTAATAACACTAGTCATCAACCCGTGCGTCTGCAGTCTAGATATTATAGGGATGCATAATTACATACATAATTATAGTAACATTCTATAAATTCTCAATATCACACTAATTGAGAAATGCTTTATTATTCAAATAATGATAACACAAAATATACACATGTATTTTTAGGCTTTTAAGATTGAAAAGAGTGCATTCATTTTCTCTTTATGTTGCACACTGACGTTATTTGTTTAAATGAATCCTTCCTATCATTATGGAAAGTACATATATTTGCGAATTTTATGTCACCTGCTAAGTGATGGACTTATGGATAAAGTACGCATTAGTTTGATCCTTATGGCAAGATACACATCTTCCTGACCTAGAAAATACTCCCTCCATGTTAAAATAAGTGTCTTAACTATAGTACAATTTTGTATTGAAGTTACTACAAAGTCGAGACACTTATTTTCTGATCGGAGAAATAATATTTATGAATTTGACCCACATGATAGGTTATATAAACAGGTCAAGAAAATTTGAGACAAACATGCATACACACTCACTGCTCAATACAATTGATATACTTATCTGTAGTATCGAATTAAACAGTATAGTATTTCATACTAATTGAAAAAACACGTGTCTAAATTTAAAATGTAGGCGATTGTGAAATATCCTATTTGGAATACTCAAAAGTCTAGATTGCCTATTTTAATTTATATTTTTAAATTTTATGACACTTTTTACATAATTTCATAGTTGGCTTATAATCAGGTGATTTCACTTACTCAATTGGTGACCTTTGCAGCGGTGATATTTAGGAGCCGTTATAGAGATTTTGTATGTTTGTGTCTTATTTATTTTATCTTTTTTGAAAATTTATTTTATCTATTTATCTTGAAAGGTCTTTGTGTATGATGAGATTGATTCTTTTAGGTATATATATTTTCTTAACCTGAGGCTTGATGATTCTTTATATGTATGTTTCAGGATTTTTTCAAGGAAACATGCGTGTGGCTTTTATTTATTTTGCAACCTGCGATGTGAAGTTTTTAATGGGGCTCGAGCGCTTCTTTTTACATGTCGATTTTTCCTGTCATGAGAGGGTCACGACCAACAAAAAACAGAAGACAGGATAAATTTTTTGTGTGCATGAGGGATGGGTGGTTTTTTATTGAGACATGCATACGTGGGACTTCTTTTCTAGTACTGTACGTGTGGGTTAATTTTTCATGAAGGCTGTTTTTTGAGACGTGGGTGTTGAGGACTTCTTTTCCTTGTACGTGTGTGGACCTCTTTTCTTGTACGTGTGGATTTTGTCCACTTTAGGTACGCAGTGCTTTTTCTAAAAGATGTACGTGTGTGGACCTCTTTTCTTGTACGTGTGGATTTTGTCCACTTTACGTCGTGATGCTTTTCTAAAAGAAAATAAGGTAGCATCTGTTAATAGATCTTGACCATTAAATTTAAAATCTAATGGCTAAATTAATCTTGCTTATGTGGACTAACGTGAAGGCTCGTATGGTGCCTCCAATTAGTAAATATAAGATATAAGATATACTGAAACATTAAAACAGGCAAATGGGTGGGCCTTGAAGCTTATTATTATTCTAGTTAGTTCGATATATATTTATAGTTTTGCTAATTATAGGGGATAAACTGGATCCTATTAGTATCCCATTTTATGGTGGTTAATTAAGACATGCTTATCCGCACCTATTATTTTGGTTATGGATATGAACATATGAAGTACTGACAAGCAACTCTAGCAGACCCGCATCCGGCCGCCGCATAAAATGTGTTTGCAGTTAGTGGAAAAGCGGCTTTTGCGGGCTGGCTACTAAGCATGAATGCAGAACCCCAAAGCGGACCCGTATAAAGGAAATTTGCGGAATATACTTTTTCGGGTTGGCTTCTTGATGTCTGCATGGGCACTAGCGTCGACCATAAATAAAAGCGGCCAATTCTCAAATTTCACATTGGTGCCCACAAATAAGTTCAAATACAAACAACATAACACAATTTACGAGCAAATAAAAGCCTCAGTTTAGTAGCACAAAGCATAAAGAGGGTCTTGCAAAAGTGCGACCACGTCCGGCATCATCTTGGTCGATCTTCACTCCACGCCATCGAGTCCATCTAGAAGTTCATCACCACCACGAATCCACCTCCGGCGCTTGTTCCAACTCCCTTTTGAAATCATCGACATTGCCAGCGAGAAAACATCTCCGGAACTGTAACATGCACCGCCGACACAACCATTCTCCTCTTCAAGATTTCTCTCCTTGCCATATCATGCCATGTTTTGGTGAGTCGTCCATGTCATTGCAGTTCATTGACATGATCTTGTTCTCTTCGGCGAGCAACTTGGACATGGCTTTGTTTTCATCGACCGTGCTCTTCTATCCTCAATGGCCATATGCATAACCCCTCTTCCTTGAGCAGTTGCCACTTTTCTTGCTTCTCCTTTGCCTTCTTCTCGGCCAACTCTTTCTTGATCTCCAACGACTTCAACAACATCAACTCATTTGATTACACCATGGCATCAATCTTCTCCCTCAAGCTCGATGCTTCATGCTCTCTCTTCATCTTCTCCTTCTTCTTCTTGATCGCCATCGGGCTTGTTCAAATTTCTTGGGCCATCATCATCCTTATCATCATCCATGTTTGTAAGTGAGCCTCTCTTCTGTGGGGATTCTTTCTCGATCAACTTCCACTTACGCACTTTTGGAGAAACTCCCAACAATGCTCTAGTTTGAAGAATTTGCCTTCCAAAGCTTCCATGTCTTTGTATCAATGTTGGGAAATTTTTTCTACACATGTGAACAAAGTGAAATGATGCAATCATTTCATATGATGTAATATGATGATGCACAAGTTGAACAAAGGAAAAACAAACTCACATAATCAGTTCCACAGCTCCACTTGGAGGTGCATAGCGTCTGCTCTCCAAGCAAGCTGCCCAACAACTGCACATAGGCTTGATATTCTCCCAACGACCTTGAAGAGACCGAAGTAATGCGTGGAGTCCTATTGGGGTACTTTGCCATCATGCGGAAGTATTGATCTTTGATCCTTTGCCAATACCTCTTGGCGGTTTGAGAAGTACCGTGCATGCATCAAGAGACACGCCTCCATGCATTGATGAGAACATGATCTTCCAAGATCGTGTAGTTCTTCAATCTCGGCTTTTCCCAGTTTTGTTTGCGAGTGCTCATATGCTTCCGCTTCGATATCCTCTAAATCGTCCTGAAAACCAGATCGTCAGCGCTCGACCTCCGTTTCATTGTAGTCGAATGCTTCAAACAGGACTTGATCAATGTCAGCGGCGTTGGTGTCCAAGAAGTTCACGAACTCGGCAGCTGCATTGTTCGAACCACCGCTATAGTGAAGCACAACAAGTCATGAGCTATCGCAAAATGGTGAAAAGCAAAGAAAATTGCCATGACCGAAGACACTACGTTCCGGCCATTTCGTCAAACACCTCGCTTGCGGGGCAGCACCTTTGGCGACATCGCGGGCACCTCTTCCGGGCGAGTGGCGGATGAAGGCGGCTTCTTTGTGGCGGAATCTTCTTCCTCTTGGCGCTTGGCGACCTTGGCGACCTTCTCTGCCGCGGCGAGATCGCGCAACATCGTTGGCGCCGGAGAGCGGGCCCTCGCGGAGGGGCTGCCGTGGCGCTGCCCTGCGACCACGTTGCTGCCGCTTGCGGGCAGGCGTGACTTGACCAGGCGCGGCGGGGCCAATAGGGCGGCGACAAAATCCGGCGAGGAAGGGCGCCAGCGACCTCGCGGTGACGGGGACAGCAGGAGTCATCCACGGCGGCGAAAACGGCTGGGGGCGTGCGATGGCGGGGCAATGGTGGCGGCGAGCTGGGGGCAGAGCGAACGCAGCGGAAATGTCCCTCCGCCAAATCTCGCATGGATAGGGGCTGAGCTCAGGTTGTCCCTCTAGCCCGTGAATCTAGAGGTTGGAGGAGATGTTTTGCAGCGCCCGCAAAAGAAATTTCGGGCAGGGCGAGATCTGAGGTCTGATCGGGGCGTTTTGGCGCCCGACCCGCACTTGGCTGTTATTTGCGGATCGGGACGGGATGCTGGGTCTGCTAGAGTTGCTCTAATATCATGTATGAGCCAACGATCCGGCGTCCACTACACAGGTCCTGGGCGGTCATGCGGGACACACGAGGTCATGTTGATCTGTAGCCTTGATTTTTTTCTTGATGTAAGGTGTGTCTCATTTATAAAATAAATATCAAAATACGATCCACTTAAACACCAATTTGATAGAACCAAAAAGATAGGACAACCCTAGCTATTGCAAAAACTACCATTAGCTAGTCGAAAAGAAATTACAATCTAGGCTGAAGAAACCCTTGAGCAAGATACCAATGCCCGTCACTCAACTCCGGCACCACCGTGGCGGCCACCCTAGAAGAAGTCGACAGATCGCCTCTTTACCTGACCTCAACGTTGATCCATCGCTGATCTATAGCTTTACGTACCACCAAAGTATCTTGCCAAAAAGCAAAATCATTGGCGTTGAAAAGAATCTGGTCGGGACATCACTTATGACTAGATCATTGATGGCGTGCGTTGCAGCGCCGTCTATTTTAAAAAGAATGAAAGGAATTTTGAAAAATACGAGTCAAGAATTTTTTTGCAAAAGACTAAATCATATATTTGTCATACCATTCATATTATGAAATAATAAAAATATATGAGTAAAATACATTGGAAATGAAATTGAACAATTTATATTATGAAAATATATTGATATCGGAGGTTAAAATGCTATGAAAATTCAAAATATATAGGTAACCATCAAATTACTGATAAGTGATCATACCACCAAGAAAAGAAAGTCTTAGTCGAAATTAAATGTAGAAAATGTGACCCTATATATTTTGGACTGAAACAATGTATATCAGAATCTGATGACAAATATTAATATTAAAAGAACCAGACCCCACTAGTAGAAAAGGGTCAAACATGAAGCACAATAGTGCCGATTTGTATAAAACCGGCACAAATGTATACATTAGTGCGGTTCCAACGGCTAACATTTAGCACGGTTCGTGGCTAACCTTTAGCACGGTTCGTGCCACGAACCGGTACTAATGAGGTGGTGGCAGGATGTTGTCAGTCTGGGCCCCCTCCAGGCACCTTTAGTACGGTTCGTGCCACGAACCGGTACTATAATCCTCCTGCATATAAACCCTTTATCCAGCTCGCTCTGTTCTTCCCCCTTTCCTTCTCCTCTCCTCTCTGTTCTTCCTCTTCTCCCCTCGAGCTCATCACATTTGCCCAAAATTTGTCAAGATTTGAAGGCC
Organism: Aegilops longissima; assembly: GCA_021605205.1. Classification (NCBI taxonomy): domain Eukaryota; kingdom Viridiplantae; phylum Streptophyta; class Magnoliopsida; order Poales; family Poaceae; genus Aegilops; species Aegilops longissima. The sequence goes on from JAHIAM010011194.1 coordinate 19,543, forward strand.
CCATCCATTCAAGTGATCACAATGGTTAGCAACTTTGTCCTTTCATCTCTCATTGCTAGATTAGCTCTTGCATTGGTTCATATAGTTATTAATTTGTGAGTTTAGTAATTTGGGAGGAAATATATATATATATATATATATATATATATATATATATATATATATATATATATATGTGTGTGTGTGTGTGTGTGTGCTAGTATTTGATTTATATGCAATTTGAGGTCAAAATAACACTTAGTTTGCATATGTAGGTGTGGTTTACTTAGTGCCTTCTAAATCTCTGTCGTAACCACCGTCGATCGCCCACTTTTGATCCATACTTGGCACCACCACCTTGTGGTGAGCCTCTTGTTCATGAAATTTTATATAAAAATTGATGTTTCTGTGATTTGGATATATAGTTACTCGTATAATAATTATCTTACCGTCGTTGTTTGTTATACATAGTGCCATGGTTTTGATATCCGTCCCCGTCGGCCTCGTCCTTGTTATGATTCGGATGTGGTATATTCTCTTTTAAAACTATTTATTTGCATTTACGTGTTTATGACAAATTATGCCCATCAAGTTGACATAGAATATTTTTATCTAGGAGGTATGTGAACGGAAATTCCGACCCCCTATTTCGAGAGGTTAAATTTAGTTGAAAGAAAGCGAGTACTTGAAAGAAAAATTGAAAAGAATTGAGGGAGAAGATGGAATTGGAGTTGCATGTTGCCGATGTAATCGATGATCACAAGATCAAGATGGAGAAATGTGCGCGAAGATTAGAAAGATTAGAAAAATATGCCATCGATAGTGAGGCTTGGTATCATTATGCTGTTGGATCAATTGTTACCTTAGTTGCGATCTTGATCGCATTTGTTATGCATTTAAATGCTTTAGCTAGAGAGTTATTTGTTTGTTGCATTTTAAGTGTTGTATGAACTTTATGTATGAACTTGTATTAATTTGGTCTATTCGGTGTTGTGTAATGAATATGAAAGCGGCAATGGATGTCACTGATGACCGATGCTCTCCCAGTTCGTTGAGGGTGTGCATACTTTTACGCTTGCGGTATGAGGCAAACAAGCAAAGCGCGGATGGTTTATGCCTTGTCCATGTGCTGGCTGTAAGAATGGTCGCCCATTACTCTACGTCAAGAACCATTCCGTCCACCTGTTTGAGTCGGTTTCATGCCCCACTATAATGTTTGGACCAAGCACGGAGAAAGAGGGGTTATGATGGAAGACAATGAAGAAGAAGAGGCGACGACAGCTTATCCTGGCCATGGGTTCCCTGAATCACGATGATACAACAATGGGGAAGAAGCTGAGCGGTAATGCGGGAAGAAGCTGGGCGGCAATGCGGGAAGAAGCTGAAGAAGAGGCATCGGATGATGCCCGATTGATGATATAGGTCGGACCATTGTCGATGCAAAGAAAACTATGCGCAGTGATTTGGAGAAGAAGAAGTTGCAGCGCATGTTAGAGATCACAAAAAATTGTTGTACCCAAGTGCGTGAGTGACAAGAAAAAGCTGGGCACCACTTTGGAATTGCTGCAATGGAAGGCGAAGAATGAATTGTATCGACAAGAGATTTGGAAAGTTCTTTGGTAATGATAAAGGATATGCTTCAAAGGACAACGAATTGCCCGAAATGCGTCTGCAGAAGCAAAGAAGGATGTCTGCCCTCTAGGGTTAGAGGTGCAGAAGATACATGCATGCCCTAATGATTGCATCCTCTACCGCGGTGATCTACGAGAGTTTGAGCGCTTGCCCGGTATGTGGTGCATTGCGCTATAAGATCAACACGATGAGCATGGTGATGTCGAGGCGGCGCCCGGAAAAAGATTCCTGCCAAGGTGATGTGGTATTCTCCTATAACCACCACGGTTGAAACGTTGTTCCAAAACAAAGAGCATGCCAAGGTGATGCGATGGCAGAAGACCGTAAGAAAGGCGGAAAGTTGAGTACCGGTGACGGGTTATGGTGGAAAAATTGAAAGAAATGCGGGAAGGAGTTTGCGAGATGGCGCAAGGAGGCGTATGGTTTGGTCTAAGCGCAGATGGCATTAATCCTTTTGGGGAAGCGAGCAGCAACCATAGCACTGGCACTGTGACTCTATGTTTGTATAACCTTCCTCCTTGGTTGTGCATGAAGCGGAAGTTCATTATGATGCGAGTGCTCATCCAAGGCCCTAAGCAACCAGCAGCGACATTGATGTGTACCTAAGGCCATTAGTTGAAGAACTCTTACAACTGTGGAATGGAACAGGTGTGCGTCGGTGGGATGAGCACATGGGGAAGAATTTGACCTAAAGGTGTTGTTGTTCGTGACCATCAATGATTGGCCTGCTCTCGGTAACCTTCGGGCGACAAACAAGGGATACGCGGATGCCGCTGTTTGGATGATACGACACGATATATATTTGAATAGTTGTATGAAGAATGTGTACAGGACATCGTCGATTTCTTCGAGCAGGCATCCGTGAAAGAAAGGCAAGCATTTCAAATGTGAGGCGGATCACGGTGAAAGCCTACGCCACCGTCTTGGTGCTGATGTACATGATATGGTCAAGGATTTGAAGGTGATATTTGGAAAGGTCTGGCGGACAACCTGTTCCAAAGGGCTGCAGACGCAGCACCATGTGGAAGAAGAAATCTATATTTTGGGACCTGCCATATTGGAAAGACCTAGAGGTCCGCTCCATAATCGGCGTGATGCCGTGACGAAGAATCTTTGCGTGACCCTGCTTGGCTTCTTGGGCGTGTATGGGAAGACAAAAGATACACACGAGCGCAGGGAGGACCAGCAACGTATGCACGGAGAAGGCGGCATATATCAGGGTCATGCAAGCTACGCTCTTACCAAAGAAGAAGAAATCTTCTTTGAATGCCTGCTCGATATTAAGGTACCGTCGGCTTCTAAATCGAATATAAAGGGAATAATAAACATGGCAGAGAAAAGTTCGAACCTAAAGTCTCATGACTGCCCGTGATTATGTGCCTTGCCTTCCGGTTGCATTGAGGGGCTTCTACGAAAATGTTCGATTAGCCATTGTGAAGCTATGTGCATTTCTCAATGCAATCTCTCGAAGGTGTCGCTCGAGAAATCATACCAAGGTTCTGAGAATGATTTGGTGCAATGTCTTGTCAGATTTCGAGTTGGTGTTCCCACCATCCTTCTTCAACATCATGGCGCGTCCTAGTTCACCTATCTTGAAGAGATTAACGTTTTGGGTCCTGTATTTCTACACAATATGTTCCCCTTTGAGAGGTTCATGGGAGTCTTAAAGAAATATGTTCATAACCGTGCTAGGCGGAAGGAAGCATCTCCAAGGGCCATCAAAATGAGGAGGTCATTGAGTTTTGTATTGACTTTATTCCTGACCTTAAGTCGATTGGTGTTCTGAATCGCGGCATAAGGGCAGACTGGATGGAAAAACACGCTAGGAGGGAACAAATAATATGTATGGACGGACATTCTCTCACTGAAGCACACTACAGTTCTACAGAATTCCGCCTTGGTGGCTCCGTGTATGGATGAACACAAGAATTTGCTACGCTCCAAACACCGGGCGGTCGATGACTGGATTACCGTGAACAAACCAGGAGTTTCACCAGCTGGTTGCGGAACACGTACCATGCATGACACCTCTATTGAAGATGACCTATACTTGCTGTCCAGTTACCATCTTGAATATAATGACTTTCAAAGTGCGAGATAAATGGTAATACATTTTACGATCGCCCAAGATAAGAAGAGCACCAACCAAAACAGTGGTGTCCGCTTTGATCGAGAAACCAAGGCGGAAAGGAAACATATTATGGTTATATACAGGACATATGGAACTTGACTATCGGCGTGGTTTAAAGGTCCCTTTGTTTGGTGCAAATGGGTCAATATGACACGAGGTGGGGTAACGGAAGACCCGAGATACAAAATGACAACAGTGGATCTCAACAATCTTGCGTGTCTGAGCAGACCATTCGTCCTAGCCAATGATGTGGCACAGGTTTTCTATGTGAAGGACATGTCTACCAAGCCAAGAAAAAGAAAAGATAAGGAAGGGAATGCATCGTCGATGAGCCAAAGCGGCACATAGTTCTTTACGGGAAGAGAAACATCGTGGGAGTGGATGACAAGACAGACAAGTCAGAAGATTATGAAATGTTTGATGAAATTTCTCCATTCACGTGAATATTAACCCGAGCATCCCGTTAAATGATGAAGATTTTCCATGGTTACGGTGCAATGGGACACACGAAGAAAAGTTTCACACCCAAAGATCTGGGATGTGATCGGCTTCACTATCATCACTTTCTTCATGTTTCACACCCGGAGGAATCTCTGTAATAGTTAGGGTAGTTATGTGTTTTGGCATTTGAAGCGAAGAAATTTTATGTGCAAACAAATTCTTTCATGCCTTTACTTATTTTTAAAGTTAAATTATTCACAAACTAGTGATTCACACTAATTTCAAATAATTCAAAATTTAAACTATTCAAATTTGAAAACTACGGGCACTAACAGAATGTTTGTAATTTTTTGTACCTAAAGCAAAAATATTCACAAAGAAACTCTAAATACACAAAAAAAACAACACAAAAATAAATAAAGCAAAAAAAAAGCCCACCTACTAGGCCGTAACGGCCTGCATAACGACTAAAACCCAGCCTCTGTTGGGCCGGGATGCAGGCCCAAAGGCCAAGTGAATAACAGAGCAACAAAGAACACGTGGGCCCGATGGGCCAGATTTGGAGAGGAGCTCGAGAGGCGACCGCGAGGGTATATAAACCACTGCGGTCGCCCTCGGCTAGCGAGTGGGACTAAACTTGCCGCACCGCACCTGCCCAGCGCACCCCTTTAGTACCGGTGCGTGGCACAAACCGGTACTAAAGGGAGCCTTTATACCGGTTTGTGCCACCACCCGGTACTAAAGGGGTCGCTTAACCGCTAGCTAGCCAAAACAGGCCTTTAGTACGGTTGATGGCTCCAACCGGTACTAAAGTGCCTTCTATATATACAACAGCTAGAAATTTCAGTTTCCCTCTCTGTTTGTTCCTCTGTTTCCGTTTTCGCCGCCGCCGCCCTCGATCGTCTCGTCGCCTTCGTCTCCGTCGCCGCCCCGTCCCGTCGCCGCCCGTCCCCTTGCCGCCCTCGTCTCTCGCCGCCTAGAGCCCGTCCCGTCGCTCCCGTCCCGTCGCGCCCGTCCCTCGTCGCCGCCCGTTCGCCTCTCCGTCGCCGTCGCCGCTGTGAGCTCTCCCCTCTAACCCTCTCCCTCGCCCCGGTGCCACCATGGCGCCGCCCTCCCGATCCCATACACACACACAAGCATGATGAACACACACACATACCGTATATATTTAATTAGTTTAGATTTTGTATGTTTAATTAGTTTAGATTTTTTAGATTATTGTTTTTCACTAGTATATATGTATGAATGCATGTTAGATGGATATAATTAGTGTTTAATTAGTATGGAATTTTTTATATAATGTTGTTTTTCTGTTTTTAATGGATGTATAGAAATTGTTTGTTATGTTTTTAGTGTTAGATGCTTAATTAGTATGAAATAGTATATAGATTTTTGAAATAGTAGAAATGTTATAAATTTTAGTTATCAAAATCCAATCATTAAAAAATATTATTTTTTGGGCATATAGCTAGTATTTGTTATCGGCGATGCCGGCCCGCATCCTCGTCGTCGACCCATCCATGACGCGTCCAGCCGCCCATGTCCGGGACTGGCTCCTTGGCTTGCCTGGGAGGTACTGCACGAGGCGACCGCTTGATGAGAACCCGGCCCGGGTCCCGTCGTCGACCCTGATCTCGTTTGGTGGCGTTCGCGTGGGCCAGTCTCGGTCGGAGGGACCCGGCCCCGCCGAGGAATGCGTCGCCGTGTCGAGGGAGGAGGATGAACACGTCCATCGCTACATGATTGCGTTAGAGGCGGCAGGTTCTCCAATACTGGCGGTATCTTGAGGATCTCACATCAGCTATGATCCTGTGATGGTTCCTTCTCTTTGGGTGTCCACCGCCCAGACGCAGGAACCGCAGTGTCCTAGATTCTTCTGTAGTATTCGATCTTTAATTAGCTAGCCGTGATGTACTATTCAATATTATATATTATTGAGGCGATGTATTGAGATTGTATCTATTATTCTAGACAAAGTATTGAGATTATATCTATTATTGAGGCGATGTAATTTGAATACTAAATTGTTTTATATTTCTTTTGAATTAGTTAAATAAAAGCTATGGCGACAATACCCGCGAGAGGGAGAACAGACCATGTTTGATATGATCGCGGGCGGATGATAATCAGAATGAAGAAGATTATGGCGGCTCGAATTTCTAAACAACACGGAGAGGGTGATATGATATTCGATCGTGACGACCGAATTGATGAAGTCATGAACTACGATTATGCGATGACGAAGAACATGTTGATCCTGAAACAACAAAGACCGGCGAGGTATATATATTTATATAAGAAGGTTTCGGTGATCATCACATGTTTTAAATGACTTGAAGATATATTAACATCGATCTTTGTTCTTTCAGCCATCCGGGCCGAGCAAATCTTAGGCAAAAGGACAAAAAGGCCCGAACAAAAAGTTGAAGGAGGGCGAAAGTACAATATCGGGACAGACCTAATGGCGAACCATTAGCGCCTAAGAAGATTGCGGACAAGTTCATTCGTCCTGGAGTTCTTGTGAAGGACCAACTCCCGATCTCCCTTCAAGAATGGAGAGAGCCAGCAAAAGACAAAGGACAAAAAGGCAAAGATGGCCTGCTCCACGCCCGGATGATACTTTTGTCGACAAGAATCAAAAAGATCTGCTTTGGGATACTCTCATGGAACATTTCACCCTACCGGATCATTTCACGGCAGATGTGCAGGTCAAGGGCGCTGCTCTTAGAAAGATGGCGGTTGCATTCAAGAACCACAAGAATCGTGAATGGGACAAATACCAAGGAGGAAGGAAGACTCCAGATTCGGGGAACACTAGAGAACCAACGTGCTCATTGGGGCGATTTCGTGAAATTCAAGGATTCAGAATTAGCTAAGGAACGGTGAGAATAAACAAGAAGAATGCCGAAAAAAGGATAAGTTCCATAAGTGGGGCCGGTGGCTTCGCGGTGGCAATGCCTAAGGGGATAAGTCCGAGAAAGAGATGGAGGATGCAGGTGCCACTTGGTTACTAAGAGCCCCCGGGTGGGACTTGGTTCTATGCGCATGGGGGCTTGGATCCAAGGCAGGCAATGTTTCCGAGGGCAAGTCTGAAGGGAGCCGGGCGATACTTTGTTGCAATATAAGAGGCCGAAGGGGTGTTCCAGCCCAACGGAAAACGACGAGCTTCCTGCGTCCCGGGAAATCCTGAACACCGGGAAGAACACGAGGCAAGGGGCTATTCCGTGGTATGAAGGGTTTTCAGAGGAACAACGACTACGAACCCGTAGAAAGAAGATTTGGGGAGAAGAAGAGGAAGATGGAGGAGGAGCGGGAAAGCGGGACTATGAACGCCTTCAAGGCCTAGAAGCAAGTCAAGCGGAATTGGCGGTCAAATTCCAGCGGCAGAGGAGCAGATCGACTCACTTAGCCAAAAAGGGGGGTCTCAGCGGCTGCAGCCTAGCGGATGATCCAGCATTGGATAGCACCGCCCCATCCATGCAGAAGAAGCGGGGTTCCGCCCGACGGAAATGCTGGGTAGATACCCGTGGATGACATCACGGAGAACACAGCTGGAGCTACCGTCAAAATGAAGAACATATCCATGAAGGTGGCGGGCGGGGCTTTTCCATTACCCCCAAAGCAACCTAATTGCATCCCGATCCAGAGGGCTATGCTCGTGTCATGGTTGGCGAGGTGGGCAGCCATATTCGGGGCTAGAGCTTGACATTCCTAGAGGTGAGGACGGCGATTTCTGGGCGCCAACCATCGATCATCCTATGGAAAAAGGTTGCATCATCTTTAAGGCCACCGACACGCCATCCGACTCCTCGTCAAGTCCCCACCGGTCAGATCTCCCGCCTCCTGCAAGTCCACCAAGTCCGGCAAAGTGTCGAACCACCCTCCCCAAGTCCGGCAAAGCGCCCCTCCTCCTCCAAGTCCGCCCAGCGCCGGGCGCCCCTCCTCCTCCAAGTCCCGGCACAACCCAGGCCCCTCCTCCAAGTCCGCACATCTTAAATCCTCCTCGGCCCAACTCCCCCATGGCTCCCGGCCCGGCAATCCAGAAAGACACCCCAGCTATGGTCCGTGGGCAGGAGTCGAGGTAGTACAGGGTACAGGGGAGGCAAGCGATATAAATATGGTCCAAGCCTCACCCTCTTCCGCAGAGGTCTTATGACAGGTCCGAGGAAAATCGCAGCCATATCAAGTCTGGGTGGAAGCCCATTTTGCACCGAAACCGCCACCGCCGCCAAGCGAGAAAGTGCCTAAAGGCGATTGACCACTTCATTCGATGGCTCAACCACCAGCTCCCAAGCCTGTTGACACGGACTATGAGCGCCACAGGAAGTTAAATCGAGCACGCCCCGAAGGCCGAGCTCGGATCAGCAAACAAGAAGCAGCTGTCAAAAATGCGGGAAAACCATTCCCAGCTAGGAGAACAGGGCGAAATCGATCCCTCGCTTGTTGTGCCAACAACCGGTGACGCGGGCCTTAATATTATTGTGGGCAAACAGTTTACGCCTGAGGTGGGCAATGTGGTAATGGAGGACCATATAATGCAGGCTGAAGTTCTCAAAATCACTGTTGGTCAACTCCCGAGATCGAGCCCATGCCGTGCAGAGAGGATGAAATAAAACGGAAATATGTCCGGGGCCAACCCTTGGTCCATCCAGACAAGGTCAAGAACCTCCCAACGAGAATGTATGAATTGCATCAATGGTACATGAACATTACCAAGATTTCGATGGAGTGTCCTTCATGGTGAATGTCAAGGAGGAGCATTACTTCCATGAGGCTTTGTCCGTTGAGTATTCTGAACTGTTTCAGTTATACAATCAAGCGCCTTTCGACAAAGCTATCGCATTGCTATTTCCGTAAGTGAGTTCTTTCTGTAATTTAAGTCCAAGCTAGCTGTCTTGATCCTTTTGATCAATCATTACCTGTAATTATCCTCACTATATTCTTTTTCCGTGGTATTATATGCAGGATGAAGATATATGAAATGAGAAAAGGTGGGCGCTTTGGCATCGGGTTCATTGACCCAAACACGTTAATGAATACAATGGAATCTAAATCCACGTTATCAAAAGGGCGGAGGACAACATGCTAGAGTTCCTAAAGCGCCTCAAATACAATGAAGATATACTACTTCCTTACAACTTCGTTGAGTCACACGCTTGTACTACAAATTCTCTGTTTTTGCCTACTAGCTAGCTACATGTTTTTGCTTTACAACCCCTTAATTAAGGCATGCAAACGTGTGTATGCAGATATCATGGGTCTTGTGTATCATTAAAGTTGGCCTTGAACAGTTGAAGTACTGAACTCACTACTCAAAGAAAAAACTGACTATAACATCTTGTTTGGGATAGTCAACAGGTAATTTCAATCATTATTAACTATATATCTCGGCCCTTGGTTGTCATTTTTCATGATATGAACTATATTTAATAACCCTTTATTCATTTTCATTTTTGGCGGGCAGGGCTTGGGCAAGGTTCATCAGCGTGACCCCGGGAGAATGGAAAAAAAACTTAAATGGTTTCACCCAAGGTAAGTAATTAATAGTACTAGCTAGCTAGCTAGCTGCCATCTCTTTAATTATCATTCTTGATTAATTATTATCTGATCAAATTCCATTCTCGTAAAGGCCCTGAAGCAGGCGCGGGGACTGATCTGTGGCATTCTGCGTTTTAGAACATTCCATGATGGCGTCCAAAGGAGCAGATCTGAAAGACAGGAATGGGTCCTTTCAAAACACTATTCACAATTTTACACCATTATCGATATCTAGTCACACAACTAATACACATGCATATTGCTCTCCTTCTTAATAGTTCACAGAGGTGCGGGAGAAGCTCCTAGAAACGGAGGGGCCTTCAAGAGGAAATAAGCGGGATTTTTTTTGCTCGACCGGTCAAAACCAAGGAGAATACTATTGCTGCCCCTTCGAGTTCCAAGGCACCAATTAGGCTAATGCCACTGGCTTAAGGCAACATGCATATGTAGGAGAAATTGTATATAGCTATACATGTGTTATGTGTGAATTAATTAATATGATGGTTTGTGAGACATTGATGATATATATATATGCATGATTGGTTCTATCAGAAATTCTATATATATATATATATGCATAACGTGTAAATGTGTAGTATTGTAAAATACCAGCAACGAAAAAAATTAAATTTATAACACAAATTTAATTGAAAAATAAAAATAAAACAAAACCCAAAACATTTAGTACCGGTTGGTGTTACCAACCGGTACTAAAACTCCCCCTTGGAGCTGGCTTGCCACGTGGTTCCTTTACCCGGTTCGTGCTAAACCGGTACTAAAGGGGGGCTTTAGTGACCAAACTTTAGTGCGGTTATGTAACCGGCACTAAAAATTTCTAACCGGTGCATTGCCCCATTCTGCACTAGTGCCCATGTAGATAACTGTAAGCAGGGTAAGCATTGTCGGAAGGAAGATAATCGCACTGATCATAAACGGTATTTGATATAGCAATCCTTTTGTACATATTTATATAGCAGCCTAGGAAATACGGTGTGTGTAATTAATGCTAAGCCGGAGCATTGCTTTTGTGTCTATGGAAAACTCTTTGCTGCTCTATGCTTGCAACATATATGACCTCACAGCATGGAAAAAGCATTAACTCACCGAACAAAATGCCGACAAATAAGACTGTAAAGCAACATCAATCAGGCAAAGGAAGCTGATATTAGGAAGTACTTTCATGAAATTACACCATTCATACTTTATATATTTAACACCTCTACAACAGCAATAATCATAAATAAAATCATGTTGCTCTCGTAATGGTCAAGTTGAAATGTCATCATGAAATGGACAAATAAGGCATGAACAATTCTTTGTGATATAGAAAAAGTACAGGAAGAAGGGAAATCAAAACTCCTATTAGTATAGTTTTTTGTTGCTGTCAAAAAGGCAATTTAAGAGTGGAAAGCAAACAACCATGGGCCTTATTTCAAACTAAAGGCCATTTAAGAGTGGAAAGCAAACAACCATGGGCCTTATTTCATCAAACTTCAAAGACGGCCCATGATGTAGTCCAGTTAATCAAGTATAAAGGTAATTCAAGGATGAGTTTTGAATGACATCTGATTTGAAACCTACATTTGAGAAAGCCATTGAAAAATATGTAGTCAGCTTAACTTATCTCACATGACATTTCTTTATTTGAACTGTTCAATGTATATTTAACAATTTTCAATAGTATATTTTACTATTAAATGTCAGATGACAATGGAATATATCCGACTGGAATTAATCTTCAAACAGATACCAACATAGCTTGAACAACATAACTAATGGCCTCTAGACTTATGCGCACAGTTTAGCTATCAAATATACCAACAATAGTTTTCAATGTACAAAAGAATGAAATGTACCTGAACAAAACTGCATGTCAGATAAATCTTTTAGCATGCATGAGCAATGATCAAATCCTCAATATCAAGCACCACCAAATTGAACTAGTAAAAACGACGGAAGCTTGTTTAAGTATCATGGGGTATTATTCAAGGAGCAATGTTTTCTAAGAAACATACATAAATAATCTATTTGCAAAACCGTATTCAACTAAAAAAGCTAACCCATGAGTAGTTAAGGCGGGGATTAAAGACTAAATCATCAAATAATTCAGAAAATTAAAATCCAAAAAAATCATATTTTTTTCCAATATTTTCAAAAAAATACTTTTAGTACCGTTGGTAACACCAACCGGAAAAGGTCCCCATACCACGGCGCAAGCTCACACCCGGGTGGGTTTTAGTGGCGGTTCGGCAACCGGTACTAAAGGGGGGCCTTTGTCTCCACTCTTTAGTGCCGGTTGCAAACCCTAAAACCCTTATAAACTGGTATTAAAGCTCTGTTTTTACTAGTGATGTTTTCTAAGAAACATACATAAATAATCTGTTTGCAAAACTGTATTCAACTAAAAAGCTAACCCATGAGTAGAATGTACGCAACGGTAAGCTCACCAGCATCAAATCTCGAGCACCATGTGGGCGTGGCTAGGCGAAATATGTGCCTGCAGGTAGCTAGTGAGGGCTAGCGGTCGAGAGGATGTAAATAAAGGAATCAAGGAGATGGACCATCAACATACCTAAGCCTCCACTAGGCCGCCCACCACCTCAGAATTGACAGTAAATATTTCAAAAAAGGTCGATAAATTCGTAAAGTCAAGTTACCAAGCTCTTATATTAAGCAGCTGACCATTACAATCAATTATATTGAGAACCAGTTAAAAAAACTGATTTAAAGGTTTAAGAGGACTATAAGCCAAAAAGGATATAGTCATTGAAATGCAGCTTAGCAATGAAGTGTTTGCCGCCAAAACAATAGGAGAAGTATGCGCAAAGAGGGAAAAAAACAACATCACCAAGATTTTGAAATTTAAACAAATAGGCTGGTTCTTCCAGGTCTTGCAAGTTCACAACAGAGAGACACACATGTATGTAGTCAAAGGGACCGTCACAATACCACTCTATCTCAGAAAGTCAATCTTACCCATCTTGAGAAACATTCACCAATTTGAATGAACGGATGTCTTGTTATTATTCACTTTTGGGAGACAACATTCCTGTGTAATCTATGGATTCCACTTTATAACTTGAAAATAAAAATGTTGCCTTTTTATTGCTTTCATACTTGTCCACATTTACATGTTTTACTTTAAGATTTTTGTATGCAAATTTTCTAAAATCCTAATTCCCTATGTATCACCTGTCTGAAGAAGGGATGTCTGCAGCCCAACAAAAACATGCTGTGTTTGATTGAACATAGCTACATAAAAGTCAGGTTCATATATGCATTTTTTATTCCAAGAAGAGATATAAACCGGAATCGGTTGCATTGACAATAAAGAGAATAACATGAGTCCTCTGAATCATGATAATGGGATACCCGCTTCTGCTCATCTCCAAGCAGCAAAAACTACTTTAGGACAAAGTGGACAAATGTTAGTATTATAAAATATCAAATTGCATACATACATACAGAGTTAACACATGCAAATTTTGACAGAGACTCATGTAGGGCACAATGACGAATCTGAAAGAACAACTAAAATAATGAACGATTGTAAACCTCAATGGCGAATCTTAAGGAATCATGCATAAGTAATACCAGAGCATGATGCTGAAAGATGCTTGTGCTGTCAGAGTAGAGAGGGTGACCGATGATTGTTATGTGAGGAACAATATAGAAGTACCACTCGACAGCGGAAAGGATGGGCACCACAATCGCCATGAATGCGCCTTAGAAACTGAAGTACGATTGCGATCAGTTCCCAGCAGATGGGTTGCCGACCATCATCGCCCGCGGCCCCTTCCCATTTCATAGGCGGATCGACCGGGCCTCTGATTCATCCGCATCCGGGTGTCCGCTGGATTCCCTCGTCGGCTGGATTCCATCATCGGCTGGATCGACTTCCCTTGCAACCCCGGCTGAAAGGGCGTCCGGTTCGATCCTCGCCTCCCGCCGCCTCGGTTGGGTTCTTGGTGCTCGATCCACTCGGCCGACTGGGCTCTGTTGACCGCCTCCGTGGCTTCCTTAGATGGGCTGTCTGGCCCAATTAAACTTCAAAACCCCAACCCCTCCCCTTAAAAACAAAAACCCCGCTCCTGAGGCTGACGCCTGGGCCTTTTTTGGTCCCGGTTGGTGTTTGAACCGGGACCAAACCCTCCTGCCTGGGCTCCAGGAGACACATAGGCCCATATGTCCCGGTTGGAAGCAAACCGGGACAAAAGGTCATGGGTTTTAGTCCCGACCCTTTATCCTGGGTCCAAACCAGGACAGAAGGGCCGCTGGAACCGGGACAAATGGGCCTTTTTCTACTAGTGCACCAATGTCCGTGCGGCCATGCATGCGGCTGCTGGCCTCAGTTAGCATGGATTATCCGTGTGGGTACTTTTCATCAGTTGTCTTCACCCAGCGTTTGCCAAATGTTAGCTTGCCGCTTTAGCATTCATCTCATGATCGATCCGCCATGCCGATGATCGCCGCTGCAGACCCTGCAGGTCCATCAGGGACACTCTCTTTGTGATTCAAGTTGCCTTTCAGGCGACCACCGAGGACCCAAGGGCTTTTCGACCAGATTTGAACCGGCTTGCCAGGTTTATGGTGTGAAGTGATGGGTTTCATAGTTTTGACGAGATCGGAACAAGGTTGCTTAAGGAGCTATTTATTCACTATCTTTGTTGTGAATCTCCCATCCACATGCAACTTGCATGGAGGACCGGTTCCGATGGTTTGGTAATGTTCTCAACATGGAAAAAAAACCACAAACATATTTTCATGGCCCTCGCAATGAAAGGATATTTATACATCCTCCGGTGTCCAATTGATTAATCATGCATTTCACCAAAAGGCCAATATTAATAGGATGTTATTTTGCCTGGGGTCCTTGCTACATGATACCGATACAATGTTGTTACGAGAAAATACATTAATCGGACACTGTTTTATTCTATTTAGGCAGAAAGGGAAGCAAGCGATATCCTTTAAATCCCTGCAGGCGCAATCTGGGCTGCAGACACAGATTGAGCTGCAGGTGGTATCACGCAGACTACGCACCAGCATCTGTTATCAGCACATACACCATAAACCGTGTCCGCCTTATATTTATAGGTGCACAGTGCTGTGCATGAAGCTATGCTTGGACATGCCTTGGAGACGTTGTACTGGTCACAACAAGCAGCGATGCCTACGGGGTTTCGAGAGCAGGAGCACGGATAAGCCGAAATATATTTCCTACAAGTGCGGTGGAGAAAAACATACCGGCAAAATACCTGAACAGAGCACCAAAAGGACAAGGCATATGAGCACCACCTGGACAGTCTTCATCCTTGATTTGTAGAAAAACTATGTTATGTAGGAGGTTTCTGTTTTACTTAGGAGTTGTGTTTCATGCGGTTGTATCTGTAGCTTTCTATCTTTGTGGATGTGCAATGGATCTATACAGGTTGGGTGCTTTATAGCCCCATGCTCTGGTTATACTAAGTGGAATCAATTAATAACATATATTGAGACATTCAAACAGGTAAATGGGTGGAAGAAGCTTATTATTATTCTAGTTCGTTAGTATAAATTTCTAGTTTTGCTAAGTATAGGGCATAAAGTGCATCCTATTAGTATCCCATTTTATGGTGGTTAATTAAGACATGCTTATCCGCACCTATTATTTTGGTTATGGATATGAACATATGAAGTACTAACAAGCAACTCTAGAAGACCCGATCCGGCCGGCCGAAAAGCGTTTGCAGTTTGTGGAAAACGGTTTTTTGGGGCTGGCTCCGGCGCGATGCAGACTTAAACGGACCCGATAAAAAGGATATTCGGAATATACTTTTTACAGGTTGGCTTTTTGGTGTCTGCACGGGCACCGCCGCGTCGACCCAAAACGAAAAGCCCAATTCTCAAATTTGACATTGGTGCCCACAAATAAGTTCAAATTCAAACAACATAACACATTCGGCGCAAATAAAAGCCTCAGTTTAGTAGGACAAAGCAAAAAGGGTCTTGCAAAAGTGGCGACCATTCCGGCATCATCTTGGTCGATCTTCACTCCCGCCATCGAGTCCATCTTGAAGTTCATCACCACCACCGAATCCACCTCCGGCGCTTGTTCCAACTCCCCTTTGAAATCATCGACATTGCCAGCAGAGAAAACATCTCCGGAACTATAACACCCCGGCCGACACAACCATTCTCCTCTTCAAGATTTCTCCCTTGCCATATCATGCCATGTTTTGGTGAGGTCGCCCATGCCATTGCGGTTCATTGACATGATCTTGTTCTCTTGGGACAACTTGGACATGGCTTCGTTTTCATCGGCCGGCTCTTCTATCCTCAATGGCCGCTTTGTGCAGCCCTCTTCCTTGAGCAATTGCCACTTTTCTTGCTTCTCCTATCCTTCTTCTCGGCCAACTCTTTCTTGATCTCCAACGAGGTTCAACAACATCAACTCATTTGATTACACCATGGCATCAATCTTCTCCCTCAAGCTCGATGCTTCGCTCTCTCTTCTTCTTCTCCTTAGTCTTCTTGTCTCCATTGGGCTTGTTCAAATTTCTTGGGCCATCATCATCCATGTTTGTAAGTGAGCCTCTTTTCTGGGATTTTTCCGATCAACTTCCACTTATCGCACTTTTGGAGAAACTCCCAACAATGCTCTAGTTTGAAGAATTTGCCTTCCGAAGCTTCCATGTCTTTGTATCTATGTTGGGCAATTTTTTTCTACACAATGTGAACAAAGTGTAATGATGCAATCATTTCATATGATGTAATATGATGGTGCACAAGTTGAACAAAGGCAAAACAAACTCACATAGTGGATTCCACGGCTCCACTTTGGAGGTGCATTGCGACTTGTCTCCAAGCAAGCTGCCCAAGGCTGCACATAGGCTTCATATTCTCCCAACGACCTTGAAGAGACCGAAATGTGCGGGAGTCCTATTGGGGTACTTTGCCATCATGCGGAAGTATTGATCTTTGATCCTTTTAAACCTCTTGGCGGTTTGAGAAGTACCTGCATGCATCAAGAGACACCGCCTCCATGCATTGATGAGAACTTGATCTCCCAAGATGGTGTAGTTCTTCAATCTCTGGCTTTTCCTAGTTTTTGTTTAGATTGCTCATATGCTTCCGCTTGATCTCCTCTAATGCTTCAAACGGGACTTGATCAACGCCAAGGGCGTTGGTGTCCAACAAGTTCCGAACTTCGGCAGTTGCATTGTTGAACCACCGCTATAGTGAAGCACACCAAGTCACGGGCTATCGCAAAATGGCGAAAAACAAAAAATTGCCATGACCGAAGACACATACCTTTCGCCATTTCCAAACACCCCTTGGGAGCAGCACCGTTGAGCAGCATCGCCGGGCACCTCTTTCCGGGCCGGAGTGAGCGGATGAAGGAGGCGGCTTTGTGGGGAATCTTTTCCTCTTGGCGCCGGCGACCTTGGCGACCTTCTCCGCCGCCGGCCGAGATCGCGAGCAGTGTTGGCGCCCAGGCGCGGGCCATGGCGGGGCTGCGGAGCCCCTGCGACCACGTTGCCCTGCCGCTTGGCCGGCCGACTTGACCTTGCGGGGCGGGCCCGAGGAGAAGGAGTGCCAGCGACCTGGCGGCGACAGGGGACAGCAAGTCATCCATGGCGGGGAAACGGCGGGGCCGGTGGCGGGGCAATGGTAGCGGAGGGCGAGGGGGGCGGGCGAAATGTCCCTCCCGCCAAATCTCGCTGCAGATAGGGGCTGAGCTCGGTCGCCCCCAGCCCGTGAATCTAGAGGTTGGGGAGATGTTTTTGCCGCCCGACTGAAGCTGGATCGGCTTCCCTTGCAACCCCGGCTGAAGCGGTCGGTTTGATCCTCGCGGCTTCCTCGATCGCCTCGGTTGGGATCTTGGTGCTCGATCCACTGCGAACTGGGCTCCCGACCGCCTCCTGTGGCTTCTTTATATGGGTTGTCTGGCCCAATTAACGAAAATACTCCAAAATAGCTGCTCTTAAGACATCAGGCCCAGGTGGTGGTCATGTTTTCACAAAAACAGAGACCCACGTGCATCCAACGGCCAGAAGCAGACCAATCTTAAAATGAACGGTCCAAACAACTGATGGCATGAGAGGCAACAGATTAGGTGCAGTTTTGAATGTTGTTAGTGTTGGAAATTTACTTTCATGGCACATGGCCCATCCACTTATCAAATAAAACGATTGAAAAATTGTAGATCATATGGAGATTTATAACATGTAGCTTTATCAAAACTTCCAACCATATGTTATTCTTTTGCCACACAATATTGTACACAAACAATAATCTTCACGAGTAAAATGATTAAAGAACATCAAGGAATTCTAGCGAACCTCAAAATATTATCCTACTTTCAAGGTTCTTCTAGATGATCTTAACTATACAATGTTGTAAAAGTGCAAGATATTCTTCCAACATAGAATATGGGGTTCATCAACAATTTGAAACTTAATACATGCAATATATAGCTAGCAGAGAAAGATCGGAAAATACATAAGCGACACTGGTCCTAATGTTTGTCAATAAAAGCACGGACAAAAGTGCTATTTCTATAATGCAGTTGACTAAGCTTGAAAATACCATTATCATTAGAAAATCGACAACATCCATAAAGGCTATTTTATAATAAATCACATGCCTGAGTGAATGCAAAACTTATACCATAGTGGGAAATCAGTTCATCACATATTCTGCAACACACAACCTTAAAGAGGGACAATTAGCATTCATATTTGCAGATCTCTAGCATCACAAGTGGCAATACAGAGGTGCAATGAACTCCATAAAACAAAATAATAGAAAATACATGCACTTTTTTTTTATGCTTCTCCCTTTTTGTTTTTAATAATAAAAAAGATACAGATGGTGCATGTAGAAGAGGAAGACCATGTTTACATGATTAAATTAAATAGCAACCAACCAAACCAAGTAGTATTATGCTTAGCTGATCTGAGCTAGCAAGTAAACACAATAGCATCACTTAAGAATATAGCTATCAAATTCCATTCCTTCTAATCAAATGGATTTTGCTTTATTTTGAATGATGCAAAGAGTTGATAAATGATAGCACTGGGGATAACAGAAAGGAGGCCAAAATTTATTTTGCATAGTAATTAATAAAAAACAATCTATTGCATTACGCATGGTTCATCCCTAATTAGCATGAAGAATGTACTGGAATTATCAGTCCCTACAATCTTGGCGGGCAAGAAACCATTTGAGCATTCAACAAACTAAAAGTAGAAGAGATAATAGAAGATATGAATAGCTAATATGGTGTAAATGATTATTTGGATTTATTGAACGATTTCCATATTGTAAATGATTTTCTTGTATCTTGTAAATGAACAAAGAAACCATTTCAGATTGCACAAAGGAAGTACTGAATAAGTTTTTGACACATAAACAAAATAGAGTCAACTTCTAATATGCTGATAAATATAGCAATGGATATTAAGTGCACAAACTAAAGATTACAGCTAGCTAGGTTTTTGAACTATAGCTTCTCAATGCAACATTAGGTGGTGAGACATTTGGTTACAATGGATCATTTCTAGAAAACATACTCTGCCTCAGTTATTAGAAAGTTATGAACATGGTCAATAAGCTTAAATTGTAACTGAAACGTGAATTGTACATTTGTACTTGAGCAATTCTACCTATTTGGTGATCTAAATTGACATGATAATTCAGTAACAATTTCTATCAGCCATCTTAGCCAGGCTCTATCATCGTCACCAGGCCCTGCAAAATCAAATCAACAAGTGATTTTGCTTTGGGTCCTTTTTCATGATCTAGACATTTCAGCCGTCAGATCTACTGTGTAAAGCCATCTATTCCGCATCTGGTAAATACTGGCCCAACTGTCCTATGGGCTGCTGCTCCCGAGGCCAAACGCAGCCCTGATGTTAACTGGGCCTGTTTTCCCAGCCCATTGCAAGCCGCCAAAACCCTGCCCCTTTCTTCGTGATCCCCACAGCTGGAAATTTTATGAAGGAGGAATTTGCTAGATGGAAAATTATGGCAATTCATTCTGGAATCTTTCTTTTTGAAGAACTATCAGCAGACCCGAATAATTGGAGCATTTGACAGCAGGTTTACTCGTTCTGTTGGTAGCATGATTTCATTCTGCAAACTGTGCCTCATTTGGAGAAAACAACACTTCTGATGCTAGCTTTCTGACAATTCCAGTGTTGCATTAGTATCAAACAGAAAAAAGGTAAGGACAATCTTCATCGTACAAAGCAATCCTATGTTGCGAGCTTTATTTTAAAAAATAATGTTCTGATTATGATGTTCCTTCTCTCAGGAACATATTGAACCTGCAGGTATGTTTGTGATACACCTATGTGGTGTTTATTCTTCATCAGTCCTTGTTTGCAATATCAAGTAAAAAGGAGGTACACACACTATCTTTCCGGTCACATACACTATTAGCCGATTGTATTCTTGTAGTATTAAGTTTGCAATATAATCCTAACTTCCACATTATGGAACACTGCCGGATATGTAGTTGACTTCCATGGTCCATTCGCCAATTCATTTATGCACTCATTGGTCGGAACTAGTATCCAAACATGTATTCTGGAGCTCAAGACACGGTATCCTATTCCGTGTTCGGGACTCGAGGACAAATGCCGGTGCATATCTGTTTTGACATATTGATTTCATATGCTTCATGTAACATGCATTTTCTGAAGGTGATATTGATTGGAATTTGTGTGCTTTCAGTCATTCGTTTGCTGTTTTTGGACAATTTCAGGAGGTTGAGGAGCTCCAAGACTTAAAAAAAAGGGATGAGCTACAAGACTATAAACTCAATCTGTCTTTAAAAATCTTAGACCTTAGTTTGTGTGGCAAACCCTTCCCTGCCAACTCCCTCGGGATACAGACATTTAGTCAGATGCAATCACTCAGTTCCAAATTAAAGGTCTACCCAATTGTTTTGGCTATGTGCTTAGTTACTAGGATAAATAAATCTTTGTACAATTGCCCATGTCGTTTGCTTGCTTTTCCTAGACATGATTAAAGGTCTACCTAACTATGGCAGTGAAGTCCTCCTCAAGTGAGCACAAGTTCTACCCAAGCCGCTAATTTCTTGGCTGCAAAACAGACTGCTTATGATACAATGACTTGTGTTTCAAATGGTTTCAGTCTTTACCTTCATCCTTGAGATATTGATGCACTTTGTCTAGGGAGAAGATTGCTTTTGATGACACAAAGAAAAATGGTGCATCAAAGGGTTGATGATCCAGGAGGCCACGGATGGCATCGTGATGTGAAGTTATCATTTATCAAGTGTTTAGTTTCAGGAATGTGTGTTTTACCATGTGTGGTAATCTGTAACTTAATAAATGTCTTGTGGCTGATGTGTGTGTGTGTGTGTGTGTGTGTGTGTGTGTGTGTGTGTGTGTGTGTTTGTGTCTTTTATGACTCGTGAGATTAAGAAATAAGACCATTGTCATTCTTGTTTTGTTGCGATTTGTCATTTGTGGACTTCTGATGATCACTAAAATATTGGCAAGCTGTTGTTTTGATCAGTCATGTTTGGAGCTGATGTGCAGCTGTTCCTAGCTATGAGATGAGTTCCTACACTTCCCTTCTCTCAGTTGTTTGGATTCAAGGCATTCCATTTCTTCACGCCGGAGATTTGGCTGTCTCGATGTTTTCTCAGTCGAACGTTGGGAGTTTTTTTTTTCCGTGCTTCTGTGCGTTTGCGGGTCGATCGGGTCTTGATTGGGAATATGCAATTGTGGTGTCATATTTTCCCGGAGGTTAAAAGCGAACCAGCTTTATTGGAACCAAGTAGAAAGAGGGCTTTCATAGTTCGGGATCATCCATGGTGATTAGACATGGCCAGTTGGCCACATGGACAGATACACTGCGTTTCTGGTTCTTAGATTCTAGAAGAGCAGATCTTCTTACTGGGAATAGATGCACAGATTTTGGCCATGATGTTTTGTCAGATATTCATGTTCACAAGTCAATGCTATTTATGGATTTTTTTCCTTTTTAGTTATTACTGTGAATTTGAGAAGTTTATGCGCCTTTTGTACACTTGCCCAAATTGTTCAGTTGTGTGCTACTGTTTCAAAGTAGAAATTAATGTATGTTTAATTATATGCTTAGATTGTCAATAAGAAACCAATGTTGCCAATCTGTGTATTTGCACGAATTTATTTGAGGTTTCATTAGAACAACAGTAAGTAGGATTGCCGAGAGGGTTCACTTTTTGAGTATCTGCCGAAAAGGAAACAA
Organism: Aegilops longissima; assembly: GCA_021605205.1. Lineage (NCBI taxonomy): Eukaryota > Viridiplantae > Streptophyta > Magnoliopsida > Poales > Poaceae > Aegilops > Aegilops longissima. The sequence continues at coordinate 41,513 of JAHIAM010011194.1, forward strand.
TGGTTTGTCTTAAGCTATGGTGAGGGTCAATTTTGGGGATTCCAGTTTGCCTCTGCGCTCTAGTTATGTGAATTATTGAGTTCTGCACTTCTATGGGTTACAGTTATCTTAGACCAGTAATGGCTATTTTGTACTAAATATCCAGCAAGCAATTTGTGCCTTCTTAATAATTAGGTCCTATTCTCAGGTTGGTTATGCTATCATGATGACAAGAGACGAAGATCTCACTTGGCAAGTGAGGGCAATTCGACTGCTGCCTATGTTTGTTTTGCCTGCCATATCGTGTGGTATATTTAGCAGTTGTAAACTTCACAAGGATGCGTAAGTATCTAGAAACCCCTGTCAGAATTCATATTTAGTGATCCACATATTTGAACTATTTCTGCAATTTTTTAATCATTCTTAGTGGGTCCTGCATTGCTGCTGTCATCCCGTCATGTCTATATGATTAGGTGTCAAATGTGGCTTCTGTAAACTATATCTTTGGCTTTAATATTGTGAAGTATAGAACACTATGTTTGTTTCCCTGCAAATCAACAGTATGTTGTTATCTGGAGCACTATTGTGAAGTATAGATCATTGATGGGCGCTTGTCCACCCTCCGCTTTCCACTATAATGTTAGTGATTGAAGAAAATATATAAATGAATTTTTCTTTGTTTTAAAATTGGCATTAGCTAATGTGTATATATTTGTCAGTAAATATATTGGCTGATTTGTTCATTATACATGTGCTGAGCCTTTCTTGAGCTTGTTTGTTACAGTGCCACATATGAGCTGGGCTACGTTTTCTTTTGTTCCATCGTATTTTTTAGGAGAAAAGCCAATTTTATTACTCAAATTCCACATAATATGGGATACAAAGCTGATCATGTGGCATTTGGATTTCATGAGTTATGGTGTGGCTGCTCACATAAGTTGCTTCCACGGCTGGGCTTTGTACATAGAACAGCCCATGTGGCCCAATTAATCATAACCCTCCAAAAATGCTACGGGAATAGCCACCCATAGGATGTTAAATCCTAGTTAGCGGGGACGGTTTTGCTTAGATATATGCATCCAATGACCGGCGACAACCAAAACATTAAATTGGATGGCTCGCTCAATGTCGTGCCCGTCCATTTTTCCCATATAATGGTAGGAATTATATAACAATATGGGGGAATGAAACATGGATGTTACTAACTGATATATTAGATAGTGAAAGTGAAATGTCTCAACTACAATTACATTGCATAAGACTTGGGCATGTCGACGATCCATGTTATGAAAAATTAAAGTAATAGGATAAATAGGTGGAAACCAAGTTAAACTGTCTAAAAATTAAAATACCTTGAGAGTGGTGAGTAGGACATGCTTTCTGGAAATTCAGCAGGCCACCATGTAAATTTCAACTAATCATATATGAAAAACAATTGTGAGCCAACAATATATACCATAAGTCCATAATGACATGATAAATAGCAATATTGGAGCCTTGTAGACAACCATGCAGGGTAGTCATGGACAAAATATAAGTCATAGGTAATATCCGTGCATGTCTATTTGAATTTTGGTATTGTATATAAGTAAATATGGGTAGAAGGAAAAGTCGTAAGTACTAAATGTATATGTATTTACATAGTACTTCATTCCACTAAATGTTAAACTTGCATAGCATGGTACAATGTCAGAGCATTTCATTTGGATGACAGATTAAACACCAATGAGAAAAGAGAGGATATAGGGTTGACCACTGGATTATTGACCAGCCCTTGACCATGTGCTGCATGCACATCTTGTTGCCACATGTATATATAAGAAAGAAAGGGCAGTGCATAGTTGTCAACTGTGGCTGATGTCCCCAGAACGAAGAAAAATGGTGCGTTAATAAGGCAATCGAAGCCTCAACCAAGCAAGTCAGCTTAAACTCTAATACAATAAAGCCACGGCAAGAACTATTGCCTTTATTAAGATATCTACTGTTGCTCATAACACCAAATGTGGAGCTATCTGTTCATTGGAATTGGAACTGTCAATTCTCAGAGGAAAGAACGCAACTGAGAGATGTAAGCAATTATTGCTTATGCTACTTGCTCTGTAATGTGACCCTTACAGTTTAAATTCTGAAAGCTGTCTAGTCAGCAATAACAAGTAATGATGATAATGATTTGCTGGGTACCTGGTGAGGCAGGGTGGGGCAACGGTAAACCAAACACCAGCGAAAAGAGGTGAGGCTGGAAGCAGCACGGTCTTCTGCTCTTGAAGATCCAGCCGATGGAAAGGAATGTCTACAGTTCGCTAACTGTCTTGCCACATCTGCATAGTCAATCTGCTACGGCATTGAGAGCAAGACTGAACGAAAATAGTCATATTAGTCGGTGGGGTATAATTGTGGACGGGAAGCAGGGAAGTATAAGCATACAAGGACAGCTTTATATTCCAACTAAACAATTTGTCAAACACCTGACCTACAATAGCCATCAGAGATTTATCTCCGTTTATCTCTCGCTTAAGATCTAAATACCAAAATTCCAATAACCTGACAAGAATACAAACAAAGATTTTTTTTTGAATGTCACCGGGGAAGGCCTCCCACCAACTTTCGGGGTACATTTGAACGGTCATGGAGGCCGAGACTGGCCAACATCGGTGCCACGGGAACCGCAGGGCACCGCCCAGCAGAGACACACCAAAAAACACTCGAGCACAACACCGAAAGAAGAGGACAAAACCACCGACCCCAAGCCGGCCGCACCACCACCAACAACCACCCACCACCTCCAACCAACCACATGAGCCGTCGGTAACCACCCACAGTCAAGGTCTCCAAGGCGATGCCTCCATGGAGGTAGCGACCCAAACGTTGTCATCGCCCGATCCAGCAAAACCAGATCATGGACTTCGCTGGAGACCTAGACTTGAGGGATTTGAGTGATTTGGACTCCTCAACAACCGCCTACACTCGGAGGAGGGCGACACCAAAAACACCGACCACCGGCATCAACCGAGGTCTCTGCAAAGGTTTTCACCCGGAGCCAACACACAACGCCTCGCCTCAAAAACCGAAGACCGGGTCACCTCCGGCCGCGCAGCCCCGGGAGGGGAGAGGGCACCCCACTCCCATTGAGAAGAGGGCGAATAGCCGCCGCCATGAAGCCTGGGCCCCCTCCACCTCCACCCTCACATAAGCTGGACCGGCCCGGAGCCGGGCAAGGACCAGGCGCAGAGGGCGGGTGGGGAGGAAGGCCGGGAACGCCGCCGGATCTGGAGCCACGCAACGGCGGCGGCACCATCCAGATCCGGGCAGATGTTCGGCCGCCTGCCAGCCCAGGTGTGCCCGGCCCACCGCCGCCCCAGCAGCCACCACCGGGGAGGGAGGGGTCGATCCGGGCTGGATGGTCCCTCGAGTCGATTCCTCCAGCGCTGGAACCCTTTGCAGCCTCCTGATCTCCACCAGGCCGGAAGACCGCGGGCGCCTCCTCCCGGGCCTGGTGCTCTCGCGGCTCGGATCGTTGCGGATGCGTCGCCCGATCCCTCCTCGGCCCAAGCGATAGAATGGGCTGGCCGACGCCCAGGCCCACATGCCCGTTTGGCCTGTGGAGCAGCAGCCACAGGACAGCTGGGCCAATTTGCCCAGGGACACATGGCCTAGACAAGATCCGGCGCCCAAAAATGCCCGGATCAGGAAAACAGACGGTCAAAAAAGCAAATCGCTGTGAGGGCAAGGATTAGTGGGTTATACGCTTGCCACGCCTGTCTATTTTGACAATATAATGACCGAAAGTTTTCTAAATATATAGAAAATTGATTGCTAAGTTGGAAGATAATGCAATTTTTGTTGAAACCTTAATTTTTCCATCTTAGGCATGCTTATGAGATAGCAATTGACAGGAACAGAGTAAAAGTCGAATATACATTCTCATAAGTGGCCTATAGTATGAGAGACGATTATCTCATATCAAGCTCTTGTTCTCATATTTCCACACTATCTGCATTTTTGCACATACATAGGCAGGCACAAATAAAAAATGTTAATCTAGCATACATCCATCAGTTCGCCAGCATATAATTAGACATATAGAGCAAGAAAATTGAAAAGCTTTCATCAACATCACATGGATTTTGCAACCACCGATAGCACTACTTCCGTGACCCGTGATTGTACCTTCAAAACATGTCTACAGAGTCTGTGGATCTTTTGTTCCTTCCTTATTTGTGCTTGTCTTCCTTCCGTACGGGTGTCACTTGAAAATATGGCTTTCCAATCTGCAACACCATCTAAGTGCTACTTGTGACATCTTGTTGAGTAAGCCTGAAATTACCATTGTTACATGTTGTTGAGTAAGGCTTAAATTACCATTGTAATTCCAGAAATAGGGAAATCGACAACACTATGTAAACTCTAGCCTGCCTTCCATCAGTGAACTCGATGACTGCAAACTTCTGAATAGAGTGGGGATGACGATTTGACCACATATTCTAAAATAGATAATCTTAAAGGCGGGAGGAAATTTAGTATTTACATATTTGCAAATTTCCAGCACCACATCTAACAACACATCACAGAGAATTGCATTACAATTTACAGTCATACAGATAACCTGGAAATGACCCAAATTAGCATACTACAGACATTCAGTTGTTGGTCAATTCTTGTGTACAATTTATTGCTTATTGACCAAAATAACAGTCTTACATGTGGGGCCAAGGAATATATGAAAACATAAATAACGATAAAATTAGGGTAGCTGATGAAGCTTATGGTAAAATATTTACTATGACTCCATGAGTAGACTTAACTACCACGGAGGATCGTCACATACAATAAGTATCTTTCAGTATTGAATTCATGATAAAAAAAACAATTGAAATTTTATGTTTGTTCGGAGCAGATTTGAAGATCACCAAAATGAGGTGCTGAAGATTATGGTAAAATATTTACCATGACTCCATAAGTAGACTGAACTACCATAGGGGGTCATCACATACAATAACTATATTTCAGTATTGAATTCATGATTAAAAAAATCAGAATTTTATGTTTGTTCGCAGCAGACTTGAAGATAACCAGAATGAATGAACAATAAATTTCTGGACATAGATGTAAATTTTGCACTAAGAATTCATGTTCACAGGAAAGTAGTTAACCTTGATGTTGACATAGCTGCCATACATGTAAGATTTGTAGTCAAATAGTATAAGCTCGCAAACTCTAGCATGGTTTGCTTGAGGCAGCCTCATATTCGGTATAAACCAAAGGCATGAATTTTGAGAGGAATAATGCTATACACATGACAAATTCTTTAGTACGGGGCATCACATCAAGCCATCCGTGCTTAGAGCAGAACTGGACAATACCATTCAATTCTCTGTCGTACAAAGTTCGGACACAACCTGTCATACTCGCATTAGTTCCATCTTGAGAGATTCCCGTGTTTAGAAGTAAATGGACTGCAAAACCAACAAAAGTGACAATAAATTTGGAGCTGGAGGAGTGGAAAATTGTATGAAAAAAACATATTAATGTCAATTTGTAACGATGCATCTCTCAAATTGAGGTGGCGACCAAGACAGCATAACCAAAGTAAAATCAGAAATTATTTATTAGCGTAATAGCACAGGGCAAGTTATTATTACAATATACCCAAACTATACGACAAAGAAAGTTGATGGTGACAAGTAACCAGCTACCAAGAGGTGTCACTTTATGTCAGCAGATATAATGAGCATTTGAGTTCATTCTTGGAAAATTATCATGAAGCAGATTGTTAGCACATTGAAAGGAGATATATGATTTAAACGCCACGTTATAGTACCATTTTTTATTCCATATGCACTTTGCCCTGAATCCGTTGTAAAATGCCAACAGTGGAATCCAACGAAACTACGTGTGAAAGCTTTGTAGCCCTGCAAGTATTTTCACTTGTTTTTTTGCTGGAATGGGCTCGGGGTATTGGACTGAAACGGTTTTTGATTACTTCACTGAAATAGCTGATTCTGATATTTTGATTGGTAGGAAAATGAGAATTAATGTGGTCCATTTGCTGCACCTCACATAACGAGTTTTCTTAAAAATCTTTCAAGGAAGCTAAATATTTATATCTAACCTGGTCGTTCTTCTCTATATATGTTTGTGAAGTGGTAGCAAGCCTGTAATCATGTAATGTGCATCATCTGTCTCTATGTTGTTGTCCATAATTAGGTCTGCGGTGGCAGGTGGGCAATCACTTCCCAGTGCACGATTTATTTCATCCGACGGGCTTTTGCATATACTGGGCCAGAAATAACAAAATATGGAGAGAAGAGCATAAGATGTACTTGATGCACGTGAAAGGAAGGAGCAGAAGGAATCACCAGGAAACATGCTAATCTATAAAGGATCCATGGATGCTGCAGATGAAGTGAAGAGTGGTCGGCCTCCGCTTTTCCTGCGTGAAAGACATCCAGAAGATCATTCGACCAAAAGCCATATGTTCGAATATTAGAGATCAACCTTCATGCTTCCCTTTCTTTTCCCCAGAAGAGATTAACGGATCTGAGAGCATCTGGATGCGAGTATGCGACGGATGGCGATGAAATCGAACGATATGCAGAGAAATCAATTGGCGTGGGAGGGCGGAAGTGTGACGACCCTCTTGGACGATTCCTCGCCTGGGGACGCCGGTTCTTCCAGCAGCGCCGCAAGTCGTGGTGGACTCTGCCGCTCGAGTTCAAGGTCGGGGAAGGAGATGCGCCCGTTTGGTGCTTATCCAGATCACCGGGAACGTGCGTGGTGGTTCGCCGTCTATTATCCAGATCTCCAGGAAGGTGGTGACCCCCGTCGTCGGGGAAGGCGCCGCCACCGCGTCATGAGCCATTGTCGTCTCCTCCATTAGGGTTCACGAGGCGGGTATTTTTTTCCAAGATATCGCGAGGCACTGTGTCAATTGAAATAGGGACTACATGGGCTTCTTGCGGTGTTGGGCCCAATAAACTAGAATGCTACGATTCGGCCACCAGAGTAGCTGCTCACAGAACAACCGGCCCACTTAGCGGCAAACCACAAGATTCCTAGTAATCGGACGGCCAGAAATGATCGATAACTAAATCTGACGGCCAAAACTACTAAGTGCGTGAGAAGGCTGTTTTAGGCTCGGTTATACTATCCTAAATTTAGTCCTGGTTCTAAAATCGGGACAAAAAGGTGGGACTAAAGGTCCTCACCTTTAACCTCGGTTCAATTCGAACCGGGACTAAAGTGCCCCGGGGCCACTATAGGCGTTCAGGCTGGAGGAACTTTAGCCCCGGTTTATATATTGTTTAATTTTTTTTTCGTTTTGTGTTTTTTATTTAATTTTTTCAATTCAAACAATATAGGGTAACGTTATTATAAGTGTGAGTGTAGAATGGCTTATTCTACACCCCAAAACGTATTATGAAGGATCTCTTTCTCGGTTAGAAAAAAACTGGAAGCAATTTCTTAGCATGTATCCTCACGATCCCCATGTAAGACATGGTTAATAGTATTGCCACTGCTGGCTATAAGCCATTCACATATCATTTATAGCCTATCTTATAGTTAAATGTACAATAGTTGATTAGAAGAGTGTACTACTTATTTATTATATGGTTCACATTTCACTCTCACAAAGTTCTAGGCACGGCCTAAGCTGGCTTCTTCACCAAAGCCCCATTCTCTCTCTTCTTCTCTTTCTTCCCTAAGCAAAATATACTAGTTTATCTCTCCCTTTCCGGTTTATAGGGCTTATCTCAAAATTTTAGTTTTTCCATTTTATAAGGCTCAATTTGGTTGTTCCCATCACAAGTTCAGATTCCAAGGTGCATTAAATAATTGCATGCAAGTATTAAGAAAAATTAACCAATGCATGTATTTTATGTATGCATGCATTGCAATTAATACATTGGTAAACCTAAAATTTTGAGAAAAACAAGAGCATTAATTGAATGCTTTTGTAAATTACAAAAGTATTCCACCACTCACCATCTACCTTGGTTGGTGAGATTTTTAATTGAGCCCTATAAACCGGAAAGGAGGAGATCTTATAGCCCTTAGGCTCATTTATTGCTCTAAATTGGTTGTTGTGTTGATTACTATTCGTGCTCGATCTGCCTACGATGCAGTTGTGGAATCTTCAGGTAAAAGGTTGGAAGATACGACGGCCAACAAATAAGTAATTTAACGTTACATCTCCATGTCGCCTCCCTCCCTCGCTTTTTCTCTCTTCCCAAGAAAATTACAACCGGCTGGATGTCAAGCAACATTATTGTACGACAGCTCATGTCCATGTTGACCAATTCATCTTGCATCAGACCATGAGCATCAACTCCAAGCCCGTAAGACGTCTCAGTGTCATCCACGTGCGCCGCAGTTTATGATTGTTTTTCCTGCCCTTCCCACCGAACGAGACGTGTTGCCTACTGAATGAGCTAATTTTTAAAATAATATATTTTTTTATTAATTTGCACAAATATTATGCGGAAAAATTATTTTCAAAACTAATTACACCCGGCCGCCCACGCGGTCTTGGTCCAACCCCCAGGCGGTCGAGGTTCCTATCGGCTTTTGCAGGCCGATTGGGCTGTCCCCCATTTCAACCGCCGATTGGGTTGTCGGCCACCATTAGTTCCAGTCGGCCCGGGGCCGGCAGGGACTAATTGGCCTCCTTGTGGCCGGGGGCATGTGATTTTTTTTTTGCCCGCGATTTTTTTCTTTCAAAACTATGACATATTTTCCCGCCAACTCGTTCCCCCATTCCGTTTCATCCACCGTTTCCGCCATATGTTCCCGCCAACTCTTTCCCGCCACTCGTTTCCCGCCATATGTTCCCCAACTCTTTCCCCGCCACTGTTTCCGCCATATGTTTCCGCCAACTTTTTCCGCCACTCGTTTCCCATATGTTCCCGCCAACTCTTTTCCCGCCCTGTTTCCCGACATATGTTCCCGCCAACTCTTTCCCCGCCACTCGTTTCCCGCCATATGCTGTCGTTTTTCCCCATTTTCTCCTCTCTACCTATAAAACCCCTTGACGGAGGTGGATAAGCATTCCACCAAGTTTAGTTGAGATGTCCCATTATCCTTTCGATCGTAGTTTTCACCCCGGGATGAGCAGCACTTTTGAGCCTAGCTACCGATTTCAGGATGGACAATAGGGTAGTTCCATGGGACGAACTCATCGGTAGTGACACCATAATGAATGAGTTGGCTCACCAATTACTTAGGTTGGGGTGGCCTGAAAGGACCTATGAAGAGGTCGTAAAGAACTTCTTAGGTTGCATGAAAGGTGGGAGAAGGTAGTAGTCCAAGAGTGAAACTTTGAAGGATTGCAGCAAATAATCCATGTTTATGGACTGAGGAGGCGAGGGCGAAGATGATATCTTCATGTCGCCGCTTCGGGTTCTGATACTCAAGGGCAAGAGTTCTTCATCATCGGAAGGGCAAGGTTTCTACATCGTCAAGGGCAAGGTTTCTCATCGTCAAGGGCAAGAGTTCTTCATCGTTGAAGGGCAAGAGTTCTTCATCGTCAAGGGCAAGAGTTCTGCATCCATCGAGGATGACGATGATGACTTCATGTAATTTTTATGCTGTATTTTGTGAGTTCAGGGTTTAATGCCTGCCTTTAATTTAGATTTAGTTCTATCTAGTTGTTTGTAATGTCTTGTTGTATGAGCATTATGTTCTATCAAAATATGATCTTGTAGTTCAAATAACATAGTACTAAAATAGAGTAGGCATATGTCTCCACATAAGTACATAGTCATTTGTCTCATACATAGAATAGACATAAGTCTCACACACAAATAGATGGTAATGTCTCTGAAGATGGGCGCCGGTTTCGGCCCTGCTCAAGGGGGGGATTGGAAGGCGGCCATCCCCACGCCGGGTGCCCTAATGTGGAGGAGGAATCTTTAACTCTTCCCGGTCTGTGGTATCCTGTGTGGGCCCTGGTGGAGGAGTCAAAACATGTTCATCCCTTGGGGTGTGCGACATCCGAGCCGTATGTTCTCCTGGATGTTGATCACCCCCACGTATCATGTGATGCCGACATAGGCGCTTTGATATCCGTGAGGCTCCGCCGATGAAATGTTTCATCATGAAGAATGAGGTTGCGCAATTAATATAAAAACAATAAATATGAAGACGATACCCTGGCCTGGGCTGCTCGACCAAACACGAAGCTGGGCGAGGGACCGTGGTGCGGGCTGTGGAGAAAACATGAAGCTCGACGAGGGACCGGCTGCTGGGCTGTGGAGCAAACCGGCTCGGCGGGGACCATATTTGTGGTTGCGCCACGTTGAACCCAGTTTGGTCGGGCGGGTGGCCTGGTTGGCGCCGGTGCTAGGCGACGCGGGTTGATGTCGGTCGGTGGGTAGCGGCTGTGCTGCTGATGATGAACAACGCCGGTTCTCCGGGTGCCGGATAGCCTCGAACGTCCGATCTTGTTCTGAATTGTTCCAAGAAGGGTTGTAGCAATGGGCGGTCTGAAGGAGAGGTCCGGATACGGGATCGCCCAAAGGTGGTCACGCCGTTGTGAGGTCGGTGTCAAGGTAGCCGCAAATTTCCATGACAATGAATAATTTCCTCTTGCCGCCAAAGTATATGACAAAATTACTTAAAGAAAATATATCTTACGGTCGCCTAGAGCCCAAGTGTCATAGCTGGTACATATCCCACAGTAGGATCCGTATCTCCTCCGGGTGGGAGTGTTTCAACGATCGTAACCGTGTTCGGTTATGTAGCGCCGCAAATAGAGATTGAATGCATTGAGATCAAAATTTTCATTCACGTGCCATAGATGCGTTTTTTGTCTCCCATTCTATAACATACGGCTCTAGTCTAACTAGCTCCGGATTGTCCTGGTCATGCCCTTCCTTGTCGCCCTAAAATTGTGGGTGTGTTCAACAATTACCTAAAGTTTAATGGAGTACTATGAAAGATAATGCAACATTGAAAAACTTGTTAATACTGGATGTGTTTTGCAGCGGGTTCTCTATAGGGGAGGCACCTCCAACCTGGAAAGACCAAATTGCCACATAACCCTCAAGGCCATCTCCTCGGCGAAGACATAAGATGATCTTTGATTTTGTCATCCAGAATCCGGTCCCTTGTGCATAGAGACATACCAGGGTATCTCGCCTTGGCTGCCCGGTTGGGCTGCCGGATGACCCCGGTATGAATCAAACTGCTCGTTCAATGCTTGTATGCTTTCCTGGTCTGAACAGGCGCCTCGCAGAAAACAAAAGTTAATAGCCGCTAGCATCGAACTATCTCTTGTGCAGAAAAAGTTGCATTAAACTATAAACGATGCATACCTCGCCGTGTCCAACACACAACGAAAGTAGGCATGTCGATGCCGCCAACATCAAACATGGCGCCTATAGGCCGAACACCGGACATCCGGTCGCCCTATAAGAACCTCTCCCCGACCACAGCTGTAGGAATAGAGGGCATCCAAGAAGGGCTGGCTTTTCGATGTAAGCAGGAAACGTTTAATACCTCGGATGTAGCCGCTAAGACCGAACCCCAACTCCTCTGCGTCTGATCCGCCCCGAAAGGCCCTATCTCGAAAGGCCAACGGATGAAAAGGCTAATAGTGGTGACATGGTTCTCGGTGAACATCACCTTGCAAAGCCACATTAAGTAGGCCTCGAGGCCAAAGGATCTGTTCGCATTCAACGGTGCCTGAAAGTTCTTGATCTGCATTAAGTAAAGTGAAAGTTTTAGTAAGCCGCAATTATTTTCTAAAACCGTATGAACGATGACTTGAAGATAAGAGGTAGGGAAATTACCCGGAAATTGAGGAACCACTCATACTTAGGGTGATGCTCCCATACCGGATCCGGAGCATCCGGAAAAACACCATGAAAATGTTGTGTAAGAGCTTGCTCCCAACCAACCGGTGCATCCAACGGTCCTATGGCATGACCTGCCAACGGTAGTCCGAGCAAAAGTGACCGCCCTCCGGGTGGAGCTATCTCTCCCCATCGGAAGTGAACGTGGGGTCTCCGGCCCAACGGTCCACTAAGCAAAGAAGGACCCGTGATGGCAGGCGTTTTCACCCGGGATAGACTCAACCAGGCCCGAAAGGTAAAAGACCGGCCCATTTCAACCTTCAGAGAACATTTCGGTTAGTGTCTCCCATTAATATGCATGTCAGTGCAAATTAACAAAGCACCTTAAAAGCCATCCCGGGTGTATCATCCAGTTTTCCTTAGGAGCGAGTGACCGGAGGCTCAAGCTTGGCGCCATACCATATCGCAGCACGATGACCCCTATCAATGTCCCCATCCAGCAACCACATTCCCGACATTCCTGCCATAAAATTCAGAACATAGTGCTACACTTAATAAAAATTGAACATAGTACACTTAATAAAAATTCAGAACACGTGACACACTTAATAAAAAATTCCATAGTGCCACACTTAATACAAATTCAGAATATAGTGCCACACTTAATACAAATTCAGAACATAGTGCCACACTTAATACAAATTCAGAATATAGTGCCCACTTAATAAAATTCAGAACATAGTGCCACACCACACTTAATACAAATTCAGAACATACTTGCTAGCTTAGCTTCTTCCTCTCACCCTTACTCCTCTACGCCTCTACCTCCTCTTCTTCCCGGTTGCCCTTGTCCAAAGTGAAAAGTGGGACAATTAGTGTCCCTATGGCCAAATTCATTGCATAGAATGCATTGCCTAGTGGACCCCTTGGATTCGTCCATATCATTCCGGAATGGAACCGCCTTCTGCCTTACTTTAAAGATATGTTGGGTTTGGAAATGTAAGCCTTTCGGCGGGGTTGCGCTGTTAAATTACCCATTGATCGAAAACCCATCAGCTCACCCAATGTATTGAGAAAGACTCTTTTAAAGGAAATATGCCCTAGAGGCAATAATAAAGTTATTATTTATTTCCTTATTTCATGATAAATGTTTATTATTCATGCTAGAATTGTATTAACCGGAAACATAATACATGTGTGAATACATAGACAAACAAGTGTCACTAGTATGCCTCTATTAGACTAGCTTGTTAATCAAAGATGGTTAAGTTTCCTAACCATAGACAAAGGAGTTGTCATTTGATTAACAAGGTCACATCATTGGTTGAATGATCTGATTGACATGACCCATTCCATTAGCTTAGCACCCGATCGTTAGTATGTTGCTATTGCTTTTATCCATGACTTATACATGTTCCTATAACTATGAGATTATGCAACTCCGTTTACGGAGGAACACTTTGGACTACCAAACGTCACAACGTAATGGGTGATTATAAAGGAGTACTACAGGTGTCTCCAAAGGTACATGTTGGGTTGGCGATTTGAGATTAGGTTTTGTCACTCCGATTGTCGGAGAGGTATCTCTGGCCCTCTCGGTAATGCACATCACTATAAGCCTTGAAGCATTGCAACTAATGAGTTAGTTGGGGATGATGTATTACGGACGAGTAAAGAGACTTGCCGAAGAGATTGAACTAGGTATTGGATACCGCGATCGAATCTCGGGCTATAACATACCGATGACAAAGGAACAACGATGTTGTTATGCGGTTTGACCGATGAAGATCTTCGAGAATATGTAGGAACCAATATGGGCATCCAGGTTCCGCTATTGGTTATTGACCGAGAATAGTTCTAGGTCATGTCTACATAGTTCTCGAACCCGTAGGGTCCGCTACAAGGTTTCGATGCGGTTTATTATGAGTTTATGAGTTTTGATGTACCAAGGAGTTCGAGTCCGGATGAGATCGGGACATGACGAGGAGTCTCAAATGGTCGAGACATAAAGATTGATATATTGGATGGTTATATTCGGACACGGAAAGGTTCCGGAAGTTTCGGAGAAAACGAGTGCCGGAGGTTACGGAACCCCGGGAAGTTATGGGCCTTATTGGGCCAAGAGGGAGAGAGGGCTGCACCAGGAGGTGGTGCGCCTCCATGGGGAGTCCGAATTGGACTAGGAGGGGCGGCCCCCCTTCCCTCTTCCTCCTCTCTTCCTTCCCTCTTCCTAGTAGGACTAGGAAAGGGAGTCCCTACTAGGAGGAACTCCCCCTTGTGCGCCCCAAGGGCTGGCGCCCTCCCTTGCTCCTTTATATACGGCGGGGGCACCCAGAACACACAAGTTGATCTTCGTGATCGTTCCTTAGCCGGTGCGGTGCCCCTCCACCATATTCCACCTCGGTCATATTGGCGGTGCTTAGGCGGCCCCCGACGTAGAACATCAAGATCGCCCACGCGTCTTGGGAACTCCTCCCCAGCTTTGCTGGATCGGGCCCGGGATCGCCATCGAGCTGCCGTGTGCCAAGAACTCGGAGGTGCCGGAAGTCGGTGCTTGGATCGGTCGGATCGTGAAGGCGTCGACTAGATCAACCGCTTAATATAACGCTCGCCGGTTCACGAGGGTCGTGGCGGACACTCTCCTCTCGTTGCTATGCCATCACCATGGTCTTGCGGATCGTAGGAAATTTTTGAAATTACTCGTTACCCAACATGGCATCCGAGCCTGGTTTTATGCGTTGATGTCATATGCACGAGTAGAACACAAGTGAGTTGTGGGCGATAAAGTCATACTACCTACCAGCATGTCATACTTTGGTTCAGCGGTATTGTGAGATGAAGCGGCCGGACCGACATTACGCGACGCTTACGCGAGACTGGTTTCACCGCTGTGAGCACTCGTTGCTTAAAGGTGACGGCGGGTGTCTGCCTCTCACTTTAGTTGAACGAGGTATCGCCGGTCCTTGAGAAGGTTAAACGGAGTCTATTTGACAAGTATCGTGGTTTTGATGCGTAGGTAAGCGGTTCTTGCTCAGCCCGTAGCAGCCACGTAAAACTTGCAACAACAAAGTAGAGGACGCCTAACTTGTTTTGCAGGGCATGATGTGATGTGATATGGTCAAGCGTGATGCTATATTTTATTGTATGAGATGATCATGTTTTGTAACGAAGTTATCGGCAATGGCAGGAGCCATATGGTTGTCGCTTTATTGTATGAAATGCAACGCCATGTAATTGCTTTACTTTATCACTAAGCGGTAGCGATATGAAAGCAATAGTTGGCGAACGACAACGATGCTACGATGGAGATCAAGGTGTCGCCCGGTGGCGATGGTGATCATGCGGTGCTTGAGATGGAGATCACAAGCACAAGATGATGATGGCCATATCATATCACTTATATTGATTGCATGTGATGTTTATCCTTTATGCATCTTATCTTGCTTTGATTGGGTAGCATTATAAGATGATCTCTCACTAAAATTATCAAGTAGTGTTCTCCGAGTATGCACCGTTGCCAAAGTTGTTGCGAGACACCACGTGATGATCGGTGTGATAAGCTCTCGTCCATCTACAACGGGTGTAAGCCAGTTTTGCACACGAGAATACTCAGGTTATACTTGACGAGCCTAGCATATGCAGATATGGCCTCGGAACACGGAGACCGAAAGGTCGGCGTGAATCATATAGTAGATATGATCAACATAAGATGTTCACCATTGAAAACTACTCCATCTCACGTGATGATCGGTTATGGTTTAGTTGATTTGGATCACGTGATCACTTAGATGACTAGAGAGATGTCTGTCTAAGTGGGAGTTCTTAAGTAATATGATTAATTGAACTTTAATTTATCATGAACTTAGTCCGGTAGTATTTTGCAAATTATGTTGTAGATCAATAGCTCGCGTTGTTGCTTCCCTATGTTTTCATATGTGTTCCTAGAGAAAATTGTATTGAAAGATGTTAGTAGCAATGATGCGGATTGGATCCGTGATCGAGGTTTATCCTCATTGCTGCGGAAGAATTATGTCCTAATGCGCTAGGTGACAGACCTATTGCGAGCAGATGCAGCGTTATGAACGTTTGGCTAGCTCAATATGATGACTACTTGATAGTTTAGTGCACCATGCTAACGGCTTAGAATCGGGACTTCAAAGGCGTTTTGACGCCATCCAGGAATTGAAGTTAATATTTCAAGCAAATACCGAGTTGAGAATATGAAGTCTCCAACAAGTTCTATAGCTAAAAGATGGAGGAGAATCGCAACTAGTGAGCATGTGCTCGATTGTCGAGTACTTCAATCGCTTGAATCAAGTGGGAGTTAATCTTCCAGATAAGATAGTGATTGACAGAATTTTCTAGTCACCATCACTAAAGTTACTAGAACTTCGTGATGAACTATAATATGCAAGGGATGCGAAAACAATTCCCAAGCTCTTGCGATGCTAAAATCGGGAAGGTAGAAATCAAGAAAAACATCAAGTGTTGATGGTTGACAAGACCACTAGTCTCAAGGAAAAGGGCAAAGGGAAGAAGGGAACTTCAAGAAGAACGGCAAGCAAGTTGTTGCTCGAGTGAAGAAGCCCAAGTCTGATCTAAGCCGAGACTAAGTGCTTTTGCTACAATGGAACTGGTCCGAAAGCGGAACTACCCCAAGTATTTGGCGGATAAGAAGGATGGCAAAGTGAACAAAGGTATATTTGATTACAAATTATTGATGTGTATTTTACTAGTGTTCAGCAACCCTCGTATTTGATACTGGTTCAGTTGCTAAGGTAGTAACTCAAACAGGAGTTGCGAATAAACATAGACTAGTTGAAGGGAAGTGACGATGAGTGTTGGAAGTAGTTCCAAGATTGATATGATCATCATCGCACCTCCCTATACTTTCGGGATTAGTGTGGAACCTAAATAAGTGTTATTTGGTGTTGAGCATAAATATGATTTGATCATGTTTATTGCAATACGGTTATTCATTTAAGTAAGAGAATAAATTGTTGTTTACATGAATAAAACCTTATATGGTTACACACCCAATGAAAATGGTTCATTGGATCTCGATCATAGTGATACACATATTCATAATATTGAAACCAAAAGATGCAAAGTTAATAATGATAGTGCAACTTATTTGTGGCAATGCCGTTTAGGTCATATTGGTGTAAAGCGATGAAGAAACTCCATCTGATGGACTTTTGGAATCACTTGATTATGAATCATTTGATGCTTCGAACCGGCCTTTTGGGCAAGATGACTAAAACTCCGTTCTCGGAACAATGGAACAAGCTACTGACTTATTGGAAATAATACATACCGATGTATGCGATCCAATGAATGTTGATGCTCGTGGCAAGTATCGTTATTTTCTGACCTTCACAAGATGATTTGAGTAGATATGGGTATATCTACTTGATGAAACATAAGTCTGAAATAGTTGAAAGGTTCAAAAATTTCAGAGTGAAGTGGAAAATCATCGCAACAAGAAAATAAAGTTTCGCGATCTGATCGTGGAATGAATATTTGAGTTCGAGTTTGGTCTTCAATGAAAACAATGTGGAATAGTTTCACAGCTCACGCCACCGGAACACCACAACATTATGGTGTGTCCGAACATCGTAACCGTATTTTATTTTGATATGGTGCGATCTATGATGTATCTTACCGATTTACCACTATCGTTTTGGGGTTATGCATTAAAGACAGCTGCATTCACGTTTAATAGGGCACCATCTAAATCCGTTGAGATGACACCGTATGAACTATGGTTTAGCAAAACCTAAGCTGTCGCTTAAAGTTTGGAGTTGTGATGCTTATGTGAAAAAGTTTTCACCGATAAGCTCAAACCCAAATCGAAAATGCGCTTCATAGAATACCCAAAGGTAACTATTGGGTACACCTTCTATCACAGATCCAAAGCAAGATATTTGTTGTTAAGATGGATCCTTTCTAGAGAAGAAGTTTCTCTTGAAAGAAGTGAGTGGGAGGAAAGTAGAACTTGATGAGGTAATAGTACCCCCTTATTGGAAAGTAGTTCATCACGAAATCAGTTTCGTAACACCTCACCAATTAGGAGGAAGATAATGATAATGATCATGAAACTTCAGATCAAGTTATACCAAACCTCGTAGGTCTTCCGAGTAAGATCCGCACCAGAATGGTACGGTAATCCTATTCTAGAAGTCATGTTACTAGACCATGATGAACCTCTGAACTATGAGGAAGCGATGATGAGCCCAGTTCCGGAAATGGTTTGAGACCATGAAATCTGAGATGGGATCCATATATGAGAACAAAGTGTGGACTTTGATGGAGTTGCCGATGATCGGCAAGCCATATTATATAAATGGATCTTCAAGAGGAAGACGATCTGATAGTAGTGTTACTATCTACAAAGTTCGACTTGTCGCAAAAGGTTTTCGACAAGTTCAAGGTGTTGACTACAATGAGATTTTCTCAACTGAGCGATTCTTAAGTCTGTCCGAATCATGTTAGCAATTGCCAAATTTTATGAAATCTGGCAAATGGATGTCAAAACTACATTCTTTAATGGATTTATTAAAGAAGAGTTGTATATGATGCAACCAGAAGTTTTTGTCAATCCTAAAGGAGCTAACAAAATGTGCAAGCTCCAGCGATCCATCTATGGACTGGTGCAAGCATCTCGGAGTTGGAATAAACGCTTTGATAGTGTGATCAAAGCATATAGTTCTATAAGATTGCGGTGAAGCCTGTATTTACAAGAAAGTGAGTGGGAGCACTACAGCATTTCGATAAGTATATGTGAATGACATATTGTAGATCGGAAATAATGTAGAATTATTCGCAAAGCATAAAGGAGTGTTTCAAAGGAGTTTTTCAAAGAAAGACCTCGGTGAAGTTGCTTACATATTGAGCATTAAGATCTATAGGATAGATCAAGGCGCTTGATAAGTTTTTTCAATGAGTACATACCTTGACAAGATTTTGAAGTAGTTCAAAATGGAACAGTCAAAGAAAGAGTTCTTGCCTGTGTTACAAAGGTGTGAAATTGAGTAAGACTCAAAACCCGCCACGGCAGAAGATAGAAAGAGAATGAAAGTCATTCCTATGCCTTGGCCATAGGTTCTATAAAGTATGCCATACTGTACAGATCTATTTATACCCTGCACTTGAGTTTGGCAAGGAGTACAATAGTGATCTAGGAATAGATCAATGGACAGCGGTCAAAATTATCCTTAATGGAATAAGGATATGTTTCTCGATTATGGAAGTGATAAAAGGTTGTAGAAGGGTTACGCGATGCAAGTTTTGACACCGATCTGGATGACTTTAAGTCTCGATCTAGAACATATTGATAGTGGGAGCAATTGGCTAGAGTAGCTCCGGCGAGCATTGTTGACATAGAGATTTGCAAAATACATACGGATCTGAATGTGGCAGACCCGTTGACTAAGATTCTCTCACAAAGCAAAACATGATCACACCTTAGTACTCTTTGGGTGTTAATCACATAGCGATGTGAACTAGATTACTGAATCTAGTAAACCCTTTGGGTCTTGGTCACATGGATGTGAACTATCGATGTTAATCACATGGTGATGTGATCTAGATTATTGACTCTTGTGCAAGTGGGAGACTAAGGAAATATGCCCTAGAGGCAATAATAAAGTTATTATTTATTTCCTTATTTCATGATAAATGTTTATTATTCATGCTAGAATTGTATTAACCGGAAACATAATACATGTGTGAATACATAGACAAACAGAGTGTCACTAGTATGCCTCTATTAGACTAGCTTGTTAATCAAAGATGGTTAAGTTTCTAACCATAGACAAAGGTTTGTCATTTGATTAACAAGGTCACATCATTGGTTGAATGATCTGATTGACATGACCCATTCCATTAGCTTAGCACCGATCGTTTAGTATGTTGCTATTGCTTTATCCATGACTTATACATGTTCCTATAACTATGAGATTATGCAACTCCGTTACCGGAGGAACACTTTGGGTACTACCAAACGTCACAACGTAATGGGTGATTATAAAGGAGTACTAGGTGTCTCCAAAGGTACATGTTGGGTTGGCGATTTGAGATTAGGTTTTGTCACTCCGATTGTCGGAGAGGTATCTCGGGCCCTCTCTAATGCACATCACTATAAGCCTTGAAGCATTGCAACTAATGAGTTAGTTAGGGATGATGTATTACGGAACGAGTAAAGAGACTTGCCGAACGAGATTGAACTAGGTATTGGATCCGACGATCGAATCTCGGGCAAGTAACATACCGATGACAAAGGGAACAACGATGTTGTTATGCGGTTTGACCGATGAAGATCTTCGAGAATATGTAGGAACCAATATGGGCATCCAGGTTCCGCTATTGGTTATTGACCGAGAATAGTTCTAGGTCATGTCTACATAGTTCTCGAACCCGTAGGTCCGCCGCTAAGGTTTATGAAGTTTTATTATGAGTTTATGAGTTTTGATGTACCAAGGAGTTGAGTCCGGATGAGATCGGGGACATGACGAGAGTCTCGAAATGGTGAGACATAAAGATTGATATATTGGATGGTTATATTCGGACACCGG
>JAHIAM010011195.1:0-11271 GCA_021605205.1 Aegilops longissima
TTGGTTGAGTGAAAATGTTGAACACGATTTGGTAAAGTATCGATGAAAGGCCATGTAGGAGTACATGGTGGATTGTTTCATTGAAGCCGAACTTAGAACTGAGATCTGTGTTTGTGATCCATGAAGCAGTTACTACCACATTGGGATCATAATTGACCCTCTCGGCTTCTTAACCACCCTGTTCATAGTCCGGGAGTTGCGTAGTTTACGGTGTTTGTAGCATCTTTGGGGGCCGCCATAGCGTGACCTTAGGGGTGGGTTGTGTTGCGGTAGGCACCGTGTTGCAGTGTGCGAGTGCCCGTTTGGTATCTCGGGAACCCTGCACATCGTTCGAGGGCTGTATGGGAAACCTCGGCGGACTCCTGCGGATGGAACCGAATAGGCGATAAACTGGACTAGGGACTTGAGTGTTTAGGTAGGCTGTGGCCGACACCCGTTGAGGCTTCCGCTTGAAGGTTGCAGTACATGTCGTATGCGGCGATAAGTGGTGAGCGTGTGTGAAGAAGTACACCCTGCGGGGTTAAATATGATCTATTGAATAGCCGTGTCCACGGAGAAGGACTTCAGGTTACCTATATCGGTTCATAGACAAGTAAATGGATACTACTAAAAGCCTCAAGATAAGTGTGAGTATCGTGGATGGCCCTCTCGGGGATGACGAGAGGGATCCACGGTGGAGTATTGTGATGGTGATTGGTGGACTCGTTATGCGACAAAATGCTTTACAAAGTGTGTCACGTGGGATAGCTTAGCCAAGAGTCAAAGCTGGCTTGCTGCAAATAACTCCACTTCCTTCCTTGAGAATGTGCATGTATGATAGGATTACGTGGTAAGACTTCTGAGTACTTTGTACTCATGTTTGTAATCAATATTTTTGAAGGACTATACTACCCCTCAAGCCAGTTCTATGTAGATGTTGACTTGACGAGTAAACTAGCCACCGGTGGCGATCTAAGACTTGTGAAGGGCGATTGTAGATAGAAAGGCTCCAACAAGCTTTCTTTCTTTCTAGAGTGCGTACTCGAGACTAGTTTGCTTCGCATGTGCTTGTATGATTGTATGACTTGAGTGTTGGGTCATGTGACCCCTACGTATGACTATGTTATGTATGGCTCCTGGGCCTCTTAAATAAAATACTTGAGTTGTAGAGTTTTGTTGTGATGCCTTGTTGTATTTACTCATATCGGGCATATTAGTGTATGATTGAAATGCTTGGTATGAGTGGGATCCGACAAACTAGTTGTTTATCCTTAGCAGCCTCTCATATGGGGAAATGTAGTCTCGTGCCTCGGCGATAGTAGTCCGCTTCTGCCCGGTTCACGGAGTCCTGCTAGCCACTCTGCTTGGACACTTATTGGCGGCATGTGATTCATTTCGTTCCTATATCATCCCTTGGAAATGTCACGCGATGGTATTGAGTCCTGCCTAGCCTGCTACAGCCGGGATACGGAGTCTGTTAGCCAGTGCTACAGCCAATTCATCGTTGATGACCGACATGCTCGAAGTGATTCATGTATGACTGTCCCCATAGGTTAGTGCGCTTTGGGTTCACGACTAGCCATGTCGGCCGGGTTCTTTGTCATGTGGATGCTAGCGACACTATCATATCGTGAGCGAAAAGGCATAAGCGGTCCCGGGCCATGGTAAGGCGACACCGTGGGAATACCGTGCGTGAGGCGCAAAAGTGATATGAGGTGTTACCAGCTAGGTCGATGTGACTTGGAATCGGGGTCTGACAGCGTTGGCATCGAGTAGGGCTGCTGGGTTACGCTAAGCCAAAGCTGGTGAAGTTGAGTCTAGAAATGCTTTAGTTATATGTAGGGAATTGATTGTGGGAGGGCGTAAGGCTCTTTTACTCCTTTACCTTATGCCCTCGATCGGTCATCCTCTTCTCATTCGGCGTGGGTTTAGGACTAGGCTCTCTTTTCTCTATCGAGTTCACGTGTTACTAATCCGTAGTAACTTATAGGATTGTTGGTTACATCCTCGATTCGGTGCTACTAAATTTTAGTATGCTATCATTTGAACCAGAACCTTGATATGATGTTGTTGAGTGGTTTTGCAATCTGATTTTGAATGTCTCAAATCTGATTTTGAGCATTCTGATGTTATGCTGCGATTTTCCTAGAATTCTAATGCCTTTGCATTGTGGCTGTGCTTCGGATGGCCACCGCCCCAGAACCAAGTGGTTACTTTGACCCGTTGCATTGATGTGTGCGGTCACCGGCAATGCTGGTCGGTGATGATTGAGTCAGGTTATCGATGGTATCCTGAATATACCGTCGAGGAGCGTTAGGATTTCAATCAAAGCCAATACCTATACGCGTTGGTTATCCATCTTATCCGAGCTCTTGAGCCACTTCTTTGTTCTTATGGGCTCGGAATCACTATTGGAATATGCATGGCAAGATGCAGCCTATTCCATGATGACTATTATTGAGCGAACTGCTTTCTTTGAGCAACACGATTTCCGCTATATGCGGCATCCCTTCACGGGCGCTGCTACCTTGAGGTTTGTACAGCGATGCATCCCATGA
This sequence comes from Aegilops longissima, assembly GCA_021605205.1. Classification (NCBI taxonomy): domain Eukaryota; kingdom Viridiplantae; phylum Streptophyta; class Magnoliopsida; order Poales; family Poaceae; genus Aegilops; species Aegilops longissima. Next base: position 2,538 of record JAHIAM010011195.1, read on the forward strand.
GGACTCACTCCTTCGTACTACTCTTGAGTTCTTTGGAGGACAAGGACCGTGAGAACCGGCCTTGCGTATGGAGCTTTTTAATGCCCGTTCGACCCTTTGGGCTACTCGACTAGGTTTGACTGCCGTGCAAGCGGATATATGGACATGAGAGACTTGTACCCGTGCGGGAGAGTCGCGGACTTTATGGAGTGGCGTGAGGTTGGAGGCATCACTCCTCCTCGTGGGCCTCGTCTGCCACCGTTTGTTGGTCCACGGCCACATCCGAGTCCTTATGGTCCACAGGCCCCAGGATTATGCATTTCGGACGATCATGTTCCACTTCGAGCTTGGTGGTGACTTCTGAGGACTACTATGGAGCTGCACGAGATAGCAGTAGTATTCCTAGTATGGTAATAGTTGTGTTTCCACCGTCTGCGTGACTCGTGGAATCGACTTAGTGTGTATCGTTAGGAAGTGTAGAAAAATAATGTATAGGAGTTGGAATGCTTCCGATGAGATGTACGCCTTTCCTTATAGTTGTACTCCGTCGGGGCTTGTACTAAACTATGAATGGTGTGTATGACCGTTGGTATATATATATATATGGCAGTTTTATATTACCATGTCATACGGATGAACATCCTTGCATTCCATGCTATCCATTACCTTCCGCACTTCCTTGTTAAATTCTGCCATCTGGTTTAAACCTTTGCTTTGTCTCCCGGGATGGTCAACCTCATAATACTCTGCTGCTCGAGGCAGGGAAGCGATGCAGCCCGAAATGAGAATGCGCCGCCACCGCCATCTTTGGCGAGGTGATCTTTGGAAGCGAGCATAATAAGCCTTGAAACCAACCGCTTATTGGGCGGATTGAACAAAACCAACGCCAGCCAGAAAGCGATGTGGTTTCACTCAATGATTTAATCAAGCTATATCCTCCAAAATTCAAATGTTCCGTCGAGCCTCTCGTAGAGATGATCAGCTCCGCGGCATCCACCACAAGCTGCGTTCATAGCGTGGCTGAGGCGACAAGGTTACCTTTGCGCCTATCATCTGGAAGGCCACTGCTAGTCTCGGTGGGAAAATTATGAGGGCTATCGTCCGGCTGGACAAATTCACGACTTGGGATGAATTCAGTGCCGCCCGTGAGCACCATATTCGGAAAGGTCTTATGGACCTAGCGTGAGTGCGATTTCACCCAAGGTAGGCTGACGGTGGATGCCTACGACCCTTGGTCGGGAGGTTAGCGTTATGCTCGAAGAAGTTTCTCCGATGCTAAGAAGCAGGCAAGGTTCCTGAAGGACTTAGCCACTGAGCTACGCCGAGATCTCCGTCTCCAGGTGTACCTCTTTCCCGAAGCTAGTCAATAAGGCTATCGGCGGCCGGGGCGGTGATTTTGAGGCTTCACGCAAGCACATCCGTGACTACGGATCGTCATCGGCTCTGGATCCCGAGCGCCGGGTTTGGGTCCCAAATACTGCTCTACCACCTAGGTACACCCGAGGCCATCCTTGAGCCTCGCCCCAACAACCGTTTTCCCACAAGACTTATGGAGGTCCAGCACTAGTGCTGCTCACGCCCAAATGTGATAACTTGCTTCAAGTGTGGAGGCAGGCCACTATATCTGAGAGTGTCCCGAACAACCCCAATCAATTTGGAAGAGTCTGTTGGCGCGGCAAGCCAGCGGGAAAGGTGCCCTATGCTAAGCCGGTTGCCACTGTTGGCCATGTCAACTATGTCTCTGTTGAAGAAACCTATGAGGATCCCAGCGTAGTCCTCGATGCGCTTCTTGTTAATTGCCATCCGACCGTTCTTTGATCTTGGAGCATCTCATTCATTTATTTACGAGCTATGCTGGATTGCATAACACCACATTCGTGACATGCCTACCTCCATGGAAATTCAAACTCACGGTTCTGGGTGGCAAACCTCTAGAATAAGTCATGGGAATGAAATTCTTGTCGATGATTAGTCTTTCTTGCATCTCTAATAGCTCTCAAGTCCTCGGACATAAACATCATCTTGGGTATGGGTGGATGTCAGCCCTCGCTAAGATTGATTGCTCTACTAGAATTCAACTTACCCATCCTTGGGCAAAATAGTGGATGTTTTAACCCAGTGTCTAAGCGCCCGACTTTACTAAATGCCAACCCTCTTCGGACCTCGAAGATATTCCGGTAGTCCGTGATTTCCGGATGTCTTTCCGGAGGAAGCGCCGTGTTCCACAGCGGGGATGTCGAGTTAGTGATAGATCTTATTCGGAACCGTCCCAATCTCTAGAAGACCTTATAAGATGGCACCCCTAGAACTAGCTGAACTTAAACAACTCGATGAGTCCTTGCAAAGGGTTTCATCCGTCCTAGTTCATCTCCATGGGCTTGCCCGTCTCTTCGTCAAGAAGAAGGATGATATGCGGATCGGATGGTTGTAGATTACCGACCTGTCAATTTGGTCACTATCAAGAACAAGTATCCGCTCCCGGGATCAACGACACATATGATCAGCTCGCGGATCCTCGTCTTTTCAAGATGGATTTGAGGTTGGGCTACCATCAAATCAAAATCAAACGGGAGGACATTCCTAAAGCGGCCTTTGTCACTCGTTATGGCCATCTGAGTACACCGTCATGTCCTTCGGATTAACCAATGCTCCGACCACTTTCTCTCGGTTAATGAACTCAATCTTCATGGAGTACTTGGATAAATTAAATCGTGGTATACCTCGATGATATACTCATCTCGCCAAGAATGAGGAAGAACATGCGAACACCTAAGGCTAGTATTGATGAAACTTGAGAGCACCGCCTTTATGCCAAATTCTCTAAGTGTGAATTCTGTTGCGAAGTGACCTATCTAGGACATGTAATCTCTGGTAAGGGCATTCTTGTCAATCTGAAGCGAGTTCAAGCCGTCCTTGATTGGAATCCACAGAATCGGTCAAGCAAGTTCGGAGTTTCCTCGGTTTAGCGAGCTATTGCCCGCTTCGTGAAAATTCTCTAAAGTTGCTAAACCTCTAACGAACTCCTCAAGAAAGATAAGAGTTCGAATGGGCGCCACAGTCACGAATCAGCTTCGAGGCGAAAAAAGGCGCGACATCTGCTCGTACTTGTTCCACAGATTTCTCTAAGGACTTTATTATCTATTGCGGCGCCTCGCGACAAGGACTAGGTTGCATACTCATGCAAGATCGTCATGTGATTGCCTCGCCTCTCGGATTCGTCCACATGAGGATAACTATCCCGATCTAGAGCTTGCTTGCGATGGTTCATGCACTCAAAACCTGGCGACATTATCTTACGGAATGTCGTTGCGAAATCTACTTGATCACCAAAGTCTGAAATATATCTTCACCCAACGGTTTGAATCTCGAGGCAAAGGCGTTGGGTCGAGATGATTCTGATTTCGACTTAGGAATATCCTACACCCGAGGCAAAGCCAATGTCATGGCTGGCGCACTAAATATAAATCTTATTGTAACAATTTGATGTTACAACAAAGTCAACCAATTCTCCACGAGGAATTTAGCTTAATCTTCACATTGTTCCTCGAGGTTCCTTTCCACCAGTGGCGAAACCTACTCTTACGGATCGAATCATAGCTGCTCCCTATGATGAGGATATCTCGGATTAAGGAGAACATCGCTAGCGGAGCTGCTAAATGTTTCTCCATAGATGAGCAGTGTTGTCTTCTTTGAAAACCGCTTAGTGGTTCCCAAGAAACAACAGCTCTGACAATTAATCAAGGAAGCTCATGACTCTCCTCACCATTCATCCTGGTAGTACTAAAATGTATCAAGATCTCGCGGTTTTGGTGGACTAGGATGAAGAGAAATCGCTCAATACATTGCTAAGCTGCGGCGTTAAAAGCGAGCATCAGCGGACCTCTGGTACCCTTCAACCTTTGGAAATTCTGAATGGAAATGGGATAAAATCGGTATGGATTTCATTACGGGTTTCCCGGGACCAGAGGAGGAATAGCTATCTTCGTTGTCATTGATCGTCTTTCCAAAGTAGCCCACTACCTGTTAGGTGAGAGTATAACCGCTAGCCAGCTAGCTGGTTGTACATCTCTCGAATAGTGTCTCTTCATGGTGTTCCATTGGAGATTAACTCGGACCGTGGAAGTCTCTTCACCTCTCGATTTTGGGAAAGTTTCCAAACGCTATGGGAACTTCGTCTCTCTTTACAGCTTTCCATCCCCAATCAAGTGGTCAAGTAGAGCAGTCAATCAAATCCTAGAGGATATGCTTGAGCTTGTCATCTCTTTCGGCATGAATTGGGAAAAATGCCTTCCATTACGAGTTAACATAACAATAGCTATCAAGCCAGCGGCAAAGCCCTTCGAAGTTCTTTATGGGAAATGTGACGCCTCTTAACTGGTCAGAAACGGGGAGACAACTCTTTGGCGGACATGATTCAGGAAGCGAAGAAGCAGGTTAGCGTTATTAGTGAAATTGAAAACAGCCCAATCTCGTCAAAAAGCCAATATGACGCAAGCATAAGCCATGACTTATGAAATTGGCGAAAGGCTTACCTTGGGTTACTCCTTTAAAGGAACCCATCGTTTGTATCAAAAGCAAGTTGGCTCCTCGTTACATTGGACCCTTCGCATTCTTGCCAAGCGAGGAGTTGCCTACCTTGGAACTACCTCCGCATCTTTCGAGTCCATGATGTCTTCCCGTTTCCCAACTCGGCGTTGCTTCTCGGATCCTATCCGTGGAGTGAACCCGGCCTTGATCTCCAAATAACCTTACCTATCGAGAATATCCCGTTCGTATCCTCGATCAAGCGAGCGTACCACTCGGCGTCGGAATATCAAGTTTCTAAAGGTTCAATGGTCAAACCATTCCGAGCAAGAAGCAACTTGGGAAAGGGAGGATCGTCTTGACTTGAGTATCCCCTTTTTACATACAGATCCTAAATCTGGGGCGAGATTCTTTTGAGTGGGGTGAGTTGTCACATCCGGTTAGACCATGCATTAGGGTGTGCATCATGTTTAAATTTCATTTGAATTTGAAATGGGGAAGGCGAAACCGAACACCCCCTTAAAACAACTAGGGTTTACTAAAATTATTTCAATGAATCCAAATGCCCTTCAAAATGTTCATCCTCTTTGCTTTGGTTCAGAACCCATGTCAAAGGAGGTGTACCATTTTCTAGGTCATCCAAGGTTCTAGAATTAATCCACAAGTTTTTGAAATGAGCATTTTAAATTATATAAAATATTTTAAATGTTCAAAAATTGTCAAACCAAAATGTTTCATGTTGGGAATATTCCAACAAGTGACCAGGAGCATTTTGGTGATTTTTAAAATAGTTTTGGTATTTTAAATAAACCCCAAAGTTGCAGAATATTAGAAAAAGGAAAAACCTCTATCGCCGTGCAGCCCCCTGCCGGCCAGCCCGGCAGCGCGTGGCTGCTTGGCTCGGCAACGAGCAACCTAATGCCCGGCCGGCAGCGCGCCACGCAGCTGGCCGCCGCCTGCTTCACCCTCGCCGCCCGCTGCCTGGGCGGCCTTCCCGTCGTCGCCCGACCCGACCGTCCTCTCCCCTGCCTCCTCTCTCGCTCTCCCCCAACCGGCGGCCCGCCGCCGCGCCACCGCTCGTGCTCCCGCCGTCCATGCTCCTCCCACCATGTCCGGGCTCGCCGCCTCCACTACCCCTAGCTAGCTGGTCCCTTCGCTCTACGCCCAAGCCACTACACCGACCTCGGAGGCTCAAGCCGCGGAGATCCCTTGCCGTCGCCGCCGCATCAGCATCCCCGACCCGAGGCTCTCTCGAGATCACCGTGAGCCGGCTACCTCTCCATCCTCTCCATTCTCTTTCCGTGCACAACAACCCAACCACGATCGCCCGAACGCACCGCCCGGGCCTTCGCCCGGCAGCTCCGGCCACTCAACCCGCCACCGTGTCCATCGCACTCACCGTGTCGCGTTTGGTCTAACTTGCACTCCACGCGCTTCACGCCCTACAACAAACCGACATCACCGAGCCCGGCCGAACTCAGCAGGCGCAACTCCGCCACCCCAGGCCCAAGCTAACCCCCAATAGCGCGGCTCATCTCCAGCTCCCGTAGATGCCTTCGCGCCCCATTTGGTGGCGGCGTAAAAAGCACTCTGCTCCGCGGCCTGGCCTCGCCCGGCGCTGAGCGCCAGCGAGTTGACCCGACCCCTTTGTGGGCCCGTTGACGATACGAGTCAATGGCGGTGGACCCCGGTTAACTAATTAGGATTAGTTCTAATTAAGTTAATTAGTTAAACTAACCACGACATGCGGGTCCCCACGGTCAGTTTGACTGGATGACCCGTTGATCCCTGACGTCCCGCTGACCTCATCTTGACGCATTAATTCAAATTCTGGATTTATTTTGATATAGTAAATTCAGAATATAATTCAAATTTCAAATGCCTTATAACTTTTATTCTATAACTCCAAATTAAAAGATTTATATATGAAAAATTATCAGAAAAATACACTCTATCCATTGGTACAGGTTTCATGCATGTTAAAACAAGTTAACTATGCTGAATAACCAGAATAAGATATTGCACCATTAGGACTAACTCAAATGAGCTATCATTTGAATCCTTGATTCAAAGAGTTCATCCTGTTCTTTCAACTTGCATTAGGCCAACACACATCCATATTGCCATGTCATAGCATGCATCATATTGTTGCATATTGTTTTGTGTGTTTATTTGGTTGTGCTTTCATGATAGGTTACGCTTGAAGATAACCTCGACCACCCATCGAAGGCGTTTCTACCCAGTTCCATCGGGCAAGCAATTCATTGATCATTCGGTACAAACCCATGTTCTCTCGCTCTCATTTCTGCATTAAGACAACGCGATTCAACTGTTGTGTGCTGCGGTAGTTGAACCCACTTCCTTTGCATGACTGTCATTGCCACGATAACTAGATGAAACCCACTAGTATGTGTAGGAGTTGATTGAGCCATGTTTGTGATTCCTACCATGCTATGCTTGCTATGCTTAGAGTTGTGTCAGTCGGCTCATCGGGATGATGAACTGGGTGAAAGGTTGTGTTGGTTCGAGTGAAATGTTGAACACGATTTGGTAAAGGTATCGATGAGAGGCCATGTAGGAGTACATGGTGGGTTGTTTCATTGAAGCGAACTTAGGCTGAGATCTGTGTTTGTGATCCATGAAGCAGTTACTACCCACATTGGGATCATAATTGACCCTCTCTTCTTAACCACCTGTTCATAGTCAGGAGTTGCGTAGTTTACGGTGTTTGTAGCATCTTTGGGGGCAATAGCTGACCTTAGGGGTGGGTTGTGTTGCGGTAAGCACCGTGGCCCGGTGTCCGAGTGCCCGTTTGGTATCTCGGGAACCACACATCGTTGGGGCTGTATGGGAAACCTCGGCGGACTCCTGCGGATGGAACCGAATAGGCGATAAACTGGACTAGGGACTTGAGTGTTTAGGTAGGCTGTGGCCGACACACGTTGGGCTTCGCTTGAAGGTTGCAGTACATGTCGTGTATGCACGATAAGTGGTGAGCGTGTGTGAAGAAGTACACCCTGCGGGTTAAATATGATCTATTGAATAGCCGTGTCCCGGAGAAGGACTTCTGGGTTACCTATATCAGTTCATAGACAAGTAAATGGATACTACTAAAAGCCTCAAGATAAGTGTGAGTATGTGGATGGCCCTCTCGGGGATGACGAGAGGATCCCGGTGGAGTATTGTGATGGTGATTGGTGGACTGGTACGACAAAATGCTTTACAAAGTGTGTCACGTGGGATAAGCAGCCAGAGTCAAAGCTGGCTTGCTGCAAATAACTCCACTTCCTTCCTTGAGAATGTGCATGTATGATAGGATTACGTGGTAAGACTTCTTGAGTACTTTGTACTCATGTTTGTAATCAATATTTTTGGAGGACTATACTACCCCTCAAGCCAGTTCTATGTAGATGTTGACTTGACGAGTAAACTAGCCACCCGGTGGCGATCTAAAGACTGTGAAGGGCCATTGTAGATAGAAAGGCTCCAACAAGCTTTCTTTCTTTCTAGAGTGCTACTCGAGACTAGTTTGCTTCCATGTGCTTGTATGATTGTATGACTTGAGTGTTGGGTCATGTGACCCCCTGTATACTATGTTATGATGGCTCCGGAGCCTCTTAAATAAAATACTTGAGTTGTAGAGTTTTGTTGTGATGCCTTGTTGTATTTACTCATATCGGGCATATTGCGTGTATGATTGAAATGCTTGGTATGAGTGGGATCCGACAAACTAGTTGTTTATCCTTGGCAGCCTCTCATATGGGGAAATGTAGTCTCGTGCCTACGCGATAGTAGTCCTCTGCCCGGTTCACGAGTCACCTGCTAGCCTCTCTTGGACATTGTGGCGGCATGTGATTCATTTCGTTCCTATATCATCCCTTGGAAATGTCTGCGATGGTACCGGTCCTGCCTACTGCTACAGCCGGGATACGGAGTCCTGTTAGCCAGTGCTACGCCAATTCATCGTTGATGACCGACATGCTCAAGTGATTCATGTATGCTTCCCCATAGGTTAGTGCGCTTTGGGTTCACGACTAGCCATGTCGGCCGGGTTCTTTGTCATGTGGATGCTAGCGACACTATCATATCGTGAGCGAAAGCATAAGCGGTCGGGCCATGGTAAGGCGACACCGTAGAATACCGTCGTGAGGCCGCAAAGTGATATGAGGTGTTACCAGCTAGGTCGATGTGACTTGGAATCGGGTCGACATCAGCGATCTCAACAATTTCT